>JAJJWO010000432.1:0-82983 GCA_021655895.1 Fusarium sp. NRRL 66739
ACTACTTAAAAGAGACTAAATAAATAATTCAATTAATACATTTAATTCAGTTTAATATATTATTATATTAAACTTTAAGATTTAACTAAATAATAATAAGATATATTAAATATATTAATTCCTAGTAGCATTAAGAAGATTAAGTTTACCTTTATATCTAGTTAAGTTATCTGCTAAAAGTCAGCATATTGAACAAAAAGGAGAGACTTATGCTAATCAACCGCCCATTTTTGGAATATATTAACATAATGTCACGTGTTTGTCCCGCTGAATATTACATCCAAGTGTTCGAGAATGCCGAGATTGTCTTACAAGCCACAGTGGCGACCTACGTGCCTGCGATAAGCTCCTCAAAGGAAAGGTGGTCAAATTGTTATAAGCTATTAACTCGTCATGTCGAAGAGCTTCAAATTCAAGTCTCGTCTTGTTACCGGCGATCTTTAATTGTCGAGAGACCAGCCTGGGGACACATCCAGTCCAGTTTCCCCTTGGTCCTTGCTTATAATTCGTAATCTGGACTTGAATTCTGAAATCTTCACCGCAAAGTCTATTACACAACCTCACTCGTGCCGTCACAAGATCGGGGGCCTGAGTAAACAATGTGCCCATGACTTGAGAGCTCAGGAATGTTGGTCAGATGGCTATATAATTTCTTGGCTTGTGTCATGGCCCTGGAGCTTATCCCAATGGGCTATAGCCTTGTTGGTCGAGTATGTTGGCAATCGTCATGCTCACTCCTAATAAGACTTGGTCGATATATTATATCCTTGCTAGCCTTGGTAGAATTTGGAGCTTCTTTCAGTCCTTGGCAAGCCTTTAGTCCGGTTCACCGTGAAGTGGCCTGCCTTTGCCTAAACTTGGAGAATTGGTCCGGTCCAATTGACTCTATCCTCTACCCTACAACTAGGTATCGCCACGTAGTGAAGAATCGAGATTTACATAAAACTGGCTAGATTGAGGAATGGCCGAATTGTCATCTGTTGCTCGCTAAGACCTTGCAAGCGACTGCCAAGGAGACCTTTAGCCAATAAACAAAATAAATATGTCTCTCTGTTGGCAGGTTTCGTAGGCCGATGGTAATCTTACTTCTTGGCTCCTTGGCAGCTATCTTGGTTTAAAACCTCCTAGTCCCCGCGCAGTTAGTTCAGCCTTACACAACCTCTCAGCTTAAACATCAAGATGCCTACTGCAACAGAGTACTTTGGCTATGAAGCCCATAACCTGGGTCCACTGACGACCACCTACACAGCTCCGTCGTCATGCGCCACTGCTACAGACCACCTTGCGTTCGTCAATGGATCGTCCGTTCGTGACTGGTTTTGGGAACTCTCGTGCGGAAACAATGACTATAGCGATTGTTTCCCTAGTGGCAGCAGCCGAGACTCCATCGTGCGGCAGACCACGGGCTCTGTCCAAGGAAACTACGGCTACTTCTCACCTGGCATTGTATGTCCTTCAGGATGGGAAACTGTAGGAGCGTTGGCCCATGCTGGAGGAAACAGCCTCAGCGTATCAGGTGTCCTTACAGAGTTTCGGACCGAGATTCAGACTCTCCAGCCAACCAAGTTTTGGTCTGAGATCTTGGATGAGTCAGAAACACTGGCATATTGCTGCCCAACGTAAGCCATGAACAGCTGATGAGCTCTCAATTCTACAGACTAACTATTCTTCAGAGGCTATGAAGGAGGTGCCGACGGCTGGTGTATTTCTACTCTCGGCCCAGCAAGTTCATTCAGCTATTCTGAGTATTGCATGAGCTTCTCTCCAAAATCCGTATCCATTGTCTACACTCTGGACGGTACTTCGTTAACAGAGGGCATCATTACTTATGTTCCTAAGACTGCGTCTCCGAGCACAGTTGTGACGGACGACGCGCTGACTCGTTCGGATGTCTCAGCCGATGTTGCCCTGGCAACTTTCGTCCCTGCAGTGCCTCTTATTTATAAGAGTTCAGATCTAAATGAGACTGAGGAGAATGAAGACGATGAGAATGAGGAAGAAGAGCAGGATGAAAATAATGAGAATGCAGCTTCAACCACTTCTTCCCGACCAGGTGTTGTAAGTGTGCTTGGCTTGACTCTGGGAGTATTGGCAGGGACGGGCATGCTGCTGGCCTGGTAATTGGGAAATGATGATTTACGACTGTGTCAAGGTTAGAAACAACGGGACTCAGAAAATTGAAGTTTTGTTTTTTATGTTTTGGTACCAATAGCACTACAGCCAGCTGTCACTGGGCACGGCGCATCAACTCTCCGGTTTCTCGGGTTGCTATTTTCGTGTGAAACATGAGTGACTGTATACTACATGTAATCCAGCTTGGATATAACAGACATGATGGTGAAACATGGAATGTGACGGCGCAAGTGCTGAATGCGACTCTGCAAGAGCATCAAACTCGTAGTGATGACCTTATGTCGATTTTACTTTGCAACCTTACTGCAAAAGGTGATGCAGTGCTGAAACAAAGGGTAGATCAGCAGTTTGAGGATTGAAGAACAAGGGTAGTCATCTGTAACCCGGCTCCAGACTATCCGCAAACGATCTGAAGCACTTGGCGTAGTGGGCATGCCAGGGGTTGTTGCAGACCCGGGGTTATAAGAAATAGTGAAACTAAACACTTGGCGAATGCTTACCGACGAAATACTACTCTGTCACTTGGATGATATCGGACCCTGACTACCCCTTACGCGTGGGCGTTGCAGCTCTTGCGAAATCGTGTGTTTAGACATGATCCGAGTTTCACAACTCAACATCACAGGAGCTTGACTTGTTAGCGCTCAGTATCGATCTACAGTTTGAGAAATGTGTCAATCACCAGCCTCTTTGCTTTTTAGTTGTCGATCGAACCCAGAGAGGCTGGTAACCGCTGCAGTTGTAATAAACCAACCCGGGATCAACTGTCTCGTTCAGACTCCTGAACGATGTGATGCCCTCCAATCTATTTTAAGATATTCAAGTAGAAACGCGTCATAAGCTTTCGGAAGAGCTCTATAAAAGCTTGGCATGTTCACTCCAGATGAATTTCCATCACTCAACT
Source organism: Fusarium sp. NRRL 66739 (assembly GCA_021655895.1). Classification (NCBI taxonomy): domain Eukaryota; kingdom Fungi; phylum Ascomycota; class Sordariomycetes; order Hypocreales; family Nectriaceae; genus Fusarium; species Fusarium sp. NRRL 66739. The sequence goes on from JAJJWO010000432.1 coordinate 3,038, forward strand.
CATCCCTCTTTCATCAACCACACCAGCTCGCTTGACGCGACATCTCTTTGTCTCTTTCTTTTCATCACTCTCTGGGCTAGTCCCCTTACTTCAGTCACTTTTTCGTTATTGTTTTAGACTGCTGGCCAGCAATCCTACCTCACACTCGTAACTATACACTTCGCCAAGATGTATTTTTCCAATATCGTTGTCGGTATCCTCGCCGTTCAGGCTTTCTCAGGTGATGGCAGGACAGGCCAATCTCTTACCACAAAATATGGCGTGAGTCCCTCGTTTATACGTGTTAAACACCAGCCTAACAGGAGAATTAGACTTTGATGGCTGCTGCGGCTCTACCAGCGGCTGGTCGACCGCTACTTGGCAATCTCGAAAGTGCACTGGAGGTAGGTTCTGTTCCCGTTCATGTAAGGCAGCTGGCTGATTATGAAAAGAACCTTTTGCAGGGAAAGCAAGGCCAAGGTGACCAAGGGAACCAAGGTCAGGGCGGCCAAGGGAACGGAGACGATCAGGAAGACCAACAGAATGAGAATGGCCAAGGCGGTCAAGGAGATCAAGGCCAAGACAACCAAGGAAACCAGGGTAATAACGGCAATCAAGATGGCCAAGGCAACCAAGCTGGCGGCGGAAACGATGCTGGCAACGGTAACGGCGCTGGTAACGGTAACGACGGCGGTAATGGAAACGACGCGGGCAATGGAAACGGTGCTGCCACTGAGACACAGACTACCTCAGCTGCTGCTGATCAGACCGAGGCCGCTACTGAAACTGGCGCTGCAGCTGGCAACCAGACCGAAGCAGCCACTACTAGCCAAGCCGCTGCGCCTGCTGAGACTCAGGGTTGCAACGCGAACAATGGCAACAACAATAACAATAACAACAACAACGCCGGCAATGACAACGGAGCTGGCAACGGAGCCGGCAACGGCAACGGAGCTGGCAACGGCAATGGAGCTGGCAACGGCAATGGGAACAACGGAGGAGATGCTGCAAACAACAACGGAGGCAACGCGAACAATGGCCAAGATGGCAATGCCAATGACAACGCTGGAGATGCTGCCGGCAATGGAAATGGCAACAACAACGGCAAAGGCAAAGGCAACGATAACGGCAACGCAAATGGAGATGCTGCTGGCAACAATGGAGGAAACGGCGCTGATGGCTCTGGCAATGGCGGCTCAAACAACGACGCTGCTCAGGACGGAAACGGTGATGCTGGCAATGATGCTAATGGCGATGCCGCTGGAGATGCTGCTGGAGATGCTGCTGGTGATGCTGCTGGTGATGCTGCTGGTGATGCTAATGGCGATGCTGCTGGAGATGCCGCTGGTGATGCAAACGGCGATGCCAATGGAGGCGCTGCTGGGGGTGCTGCTGGAGGAGATGGTGCCAATGCTGGCGGCAAAGGCAACGGCAATGGGCACTGAAAGCCAGACAGCCAAGGTGGACAGGCCAACAGCTAGGATGGGTCTGATGCGGCTGATGCTTGCAACTGAATGATCTAATGAGAACATGTATCTTGGGATAGCCGCCGCCGTGTTGATTGAGTCAAAGGCGATCCTCAAGTGGTGATAGCCTCATCCTGCTGGGACAAGAATGAGCTATCTCACTTGAGACTGGTGCTGGGAACCAGGGGAGAGGCCCATGGGTAATAGTCCAAAGCTGTTAGTCTAACGAAATATGAAAGTGTATAATACAAATGAACTATTCTTACATCCTTGTGTTTACTGTACAGTGATCCAGTGCATTCCAACCAAACTTCTCCCTGCCCCGGTGTCTCTCATCTGACACCAAGTTTCATACTAATAATATCTCGTGAACGCGAGGTTCGCAAGATCGTCAGCATCCCTGTTTCTCTCCCTCGGTACATGCCAAAACTTAAACTCAAGACCCCCATTCTCGCCATAAGTCATCTCATCGATCCTGTCTCGAATATCCCTCCAAGCTGCCCAATGGGCCACTGGCTGCCCGTCAGACCTTCTTCCTCGGTTGTTGGTCCACTGCTGCATCCACTCGGACATGGCACGAACCAAGTACATAGAGTCGGACACGATGTAGATCTTGCGCAGGGAGAAGTCCATGAGGAGCTCGTCCTCGACAATGTCAAGTGCTCGCGCTAGAGCAACTATCTCACCGCAACTGCTCGTCTGTGGGGCGTTGCAGGGAAGAAGACCGCACCAGTTGAAGGGAGACTGGGGGCCAAAGAAGACACCCCAGGAGCCCTGAGCTGAGCGAGTGCCGTTGCCGCGACAGGCGCCGTCGATGTGTATGACTGCGGTGGAGTTGTCTCTCACGATGGTCCCTGTTCTTGGGGAGATGGTTTGCAGCTGAGAGATGCCCTTGAGGGCATTGTACGTAATAAGTTGGTGCTTGGGTATGTCGCAGTGCGCATAGCTCCATGATGGATCGAAACGGCGTATTATCTCTTGGCCATATTTGTTGGTCGGCGAGCCATTGCCCGAGTGTTCATCTTGATATTCGTCTCGATATATGTGCATTTTTAATTATCTGATCTTCAATGTCGTGAATGATTGATTGATTGATTGATTCAAGTGTCAAAAGGAGGTTTTAAGAAATTGCATTTTCCCGTCTCCACTCCTTAATTTCAGGTAGTGCAAATTAACGTTATCAACGGAGCAACAGCATAAAAGGGGCCGCAGGTTAGTAAGCCGTGAAACACTAGAGAAACATGGGGTTTGCTATAATGCTTTGATTATATGTATAGAATATTGTTTTACTTATTATCCCGTATACATTTGTAAAACGTGGTCACAAAGCAAGCACCACACTGCGCGGGGAAACAAGCGACCTCAACAATTTATTTATCCCGATGGTTAGCAAGGCATACTCGACTTTCTTAGAATAAGTTTAGAATTGACATAAATGGCTGGTTAACTTTTTAATGTGGATGTGCTTTCTTTCAAGCTGTTCAATGTTGGTTGAGATGAGACTCATTCCGTAGGTGCAGTTACGCTCCATACGCATGCAACAAATTTCCGCCACGTCTATTTTTAATCCCTATAGGCTATTATCCTATTAAGCACGACCCGTGCCTCATTGCTGCACTAAACTCTTTCCCAGTCACAATAACAACCGACTTCGTCTTACCCTACGATGGACTGGGACGACCGTGTCAATCTTGACAATAACGTCTCATTTCTCAAGTGGATTAGGAAATACGACAACGCACGAGAACACGAACTCACGGACTGGGTCTCCACGTTTCATCCAGATGGCCTGCCCTGCAAGCTGATCACGAAAAAACTTGACGACAGTCGTGGAGCATACAACATGAGCTGCAAGGTAGAGTTCGAAAATGGAGAGATATGGATTGCACGCTTCCCTATGGTTGGCAAAGTCATCAACGCAGACGAGAAGACTGAAATCGAAGTGGCTACAATGAAGCTCATTCGACAGCAAACCTCGATACCAATTCCAGAAGTCAAGGCTTGGGGACTGGCGGCCGATAACATGCTCGGAATCGGTCCCTTCATCATGATGGACTTGATTGAAGGCGCTGGTGTCAGTGATATTCTTCAAGCTCCTGATGCCAGGATTATGCGGCAGGATGTTAGTAAAAGAACTGTCGAGACCCTGTTTCGTCAGATGGCTGTCTTTTCACTTGAGCTACAGAAGCTTGACTTCTCCCACATTGGTAGTCTAACCTTGAACTGTGAAACCGGCTCGGATGGTGTCCTTCCTGCGGTTCGTTCGCGGCCCATGACGAAGAAAGCGCACGACTTTCTTTTAGAAGGCGGAATCGATGTTTTTGGTAAGTGCCCAATCTTCCATGTCCGGGACATTCTCTTACACAGCCGCCCAGACCCTCGTAACAAGACATATACATCTACGACCGAGTATTTCCGCCACATCATTGATGAAGACTTGCGGCATCTACACCAACAGCCAAACTCAGTCGACGATGAGCATGACGCACGAGAAAAGTATATCTACTTCAACATCATGAAGGCCTTGGTCTCTCGCTACGTTCTACCAGACCACGATACTGGCCCGTTCAAGCTCATGTGCGACGATTTCCAGCCTACAAACATGATTGTCAACAATGAAGAGGATCTCAAAGTTATTGGTGTGATTGACTGGGAGTGGTCGTATACTGCGCCAGCACAACTTGTCAACTCTACACCGCCGTGGCTTTTGATTGAGTATCCCAATATTTGGGCCTCGGTTGATGAGCGGTTTGCCAGGTTCAACAAACATCTTGAGCTATATACTCGGATACTGGAGGAGGAAGAGACAAAGATTCTAGGAGATGGCGTCGCTCAAAGCCAGAAGCCTTCAGCAATGATGCATGAGTGCCGAAAAGACGGCCGTCAGTGGTTTCACTTCATTCTTCTACGTGGCTTCAACGGACCGACGTGTGTGCCGTTTGTAAAACTCCGGGAAGAGACAAAGGATTGGGATGAACTCGCAGCCGCCATTCCAGAGGAGGACATCAAATCATTTGTGGCGAAAAAGATGGCAGACTTGGTCATGTATAAGATACAGCTTGAGAAGATGGAAGAACGGTACAAGATTGCGTTGAAAGGAAGTTACGAAGACTTGGACTCTTTTCTCTATGAGAACAAGAAATCCCTCTCCCTTGATGACTCACGATACCAATGGCAGACTTGGGCCTGTTTCAATCAATGATGTCTGCAATATAGACCAAGGCCAGTTACTTCACAATCAAGGGCGTGAAGAGTACTCAATCCTGACGAAGCAAGCCAAGATGGAGGATAACGTTGCTGAGCTGACTTCCCCGCACCCCTTACTCATTGTTTATGCATGTCTCGGTCCAACGGGCATATTGACGTCAAACATTATGAGAATTGCCCCCTCATCCGTGCCTCATGGTTAGATATGTTATCCGAAAGTCCTATCAGAGATAACGATAACTGATTGCTCGATCCACCATGCATCACCTCATGTGCCTCTTGCCCAATGGTCTCGATCAGACCCTTGTCCTTCTCGTGCTCTGATGAGTATGCAGATGCAGGATGACTATGGCCTGAGTGATGAACTGCCTCGGTTAAGGTCAGGAGACAGAAAGGTGTTTAAAGTCGCCCGATGTCCTAAAGGAAATTGTTCTGCTTTTCCCTCAACTCTTCTCATAGACGAGACCTACTATCCCAAGACTTCGACTCACCTCATTCTAGAAACATGTCTTCAGATGTCCCTTCTGAGCAGCGTGCAGCCATCCGCCAAGGCATTGGTCCAGAATCAACCACATCCATCGAGATGATTGATGTTCCCACCCCCGGCCCTGGACAGATTCTAGTAAAGATCACCTGGACCGGTCTCTGCGGATCTGACAAGTCACTTTTGCACAACGATTGGAAGGACTTTGGCATCAGCATGTTGGATGCTTCCAAAGGCATTGCTGGACATGAAGGAGCCGGAAATGTTGTAGCTATTGGACAAGGCATGGAGAACAAGTGGAAGATTGGTGATCGCGCTGGTGTCAAGTGGATTGCCAGCACCTGCGGCGAGTGCGAATTCTGTAGGGATGGTGATGATGAAGTCCATTGTCCCAAGCAAGTCAACAGCGGCTTCTCCACTGCCGGGACATTCCAGGAGTATGTCCTTGCCGATGGGAGATATACTTCGAAGCTACCTGATGGCGTGTCAGACGAGGAAGCTGGTCCCATCATGTGTGGAGGAGTCACGGCGTACACAGCCTGCAAGAGGTACGACACATGATGAAAGTCAAAATGGCTATTCTGATTCAGTGCTCTAGGTCTCAAGTTAAGCCGGGACAATGGATCGCCATCACCGGAGCTGGCGGTGGTCTCGGCCATTTTGCAATCCAGTATGCCAAGGCCATGGGAATGCGAGTCATCGCCGTCGACGGCGGTGATCAGAAGCGCGAATTGTGCATGAAGCTTGGGTCTGAAGTATATATCGACTTCCAAAAGACCCAAGACGTCGCCGCAGAGGTCCTCAAGGTCACCACATACGGAGCTCACGGTGTCATAGTAACGGCCGCAACTCGCGCAGCTTACGAGACTGCACCAAACTATCTTCGCCCCAATGGCACGATCGTTGCCGTTGGTCTTCCACAGGATCCGACTATCCTTGCTGGTGCACCCCCAATGTCCGTTGCCCTGCGCCGACTAAAGATTGTGGGAAGTGTCACTGGGAGCTTGAAGGACGTCGAGGAGGCTCTTGACTTTACTGCACGAGGTCTTGTTCACGTAAGTATTCATCATATCTTGTGCTAATCAACCATACTAAACAAACACAGCCTATTCTCTCCAAAGGCAGGCTCGAAGATTTGGATGAGTGGGTTCACAAGTTGGCTACCGGTCAAGTTGCTGGCCGCTGCGTGCTTGAGGTCGCTGCTTAATCAGTTGGGGTAATCAAACCGTGTGGTCTAAATCTAAACTATCTATATACATGCATTTATCCAGGCATTATCGCCAATCTCACTTGCTTCATACGTTGTTGGCATACTTTCAGATATCTGAGGGTACCCGCTGGTCATAATATCGAACCCAAATTCGTAACTGGGAACAGAGCTTAAAACCCTAGGGCTGACTTCTTTCAAATGCTCTGTGACATGGTTCAATAGCGCCAAGTTGTTGCCGTCTTTTTCCTGCGAGACGTCTCTCAAACACAGAGGACACCCCAAATCGTCTTTGTTAGGTATTGAAAGCTGGAAAGAAGCGTCGGTGATAAACTTCAACAGCTCCATATCGCCGTTGAAAGACGCGTAGTGACACTCGTGCACGTGCTTCTGAAAGTATTCCTCTGTAGAAAAGTGACAATATCCCTGGATTCCCTTTGCATGTGACCAAGCTTTGCAGGTCCAAACCGACTCATTCGTCACCTCCGGGTGACTGCTCTGAATGTGGTCCTGCCAGCTTGAAGCATTCTCGTATAACGTATATGGGTTTGGACACGCCTCGACGAAGCATACATAAAGACAATCTTGAAAGGCTGGAACCGTGTGACTGTGCACCACTTGAAGCGGAGTCATACTTGACGGGATTTCATGAATATTCGAGGTTTCACTGTTGGCATGTCCTGTTCCCTGTCTGGTACGGAGTCCAGCTAAGTCTGTGTCGTCGGGAGATTTAATAATAGTGTCTGAAGGTGTCTTGGATGTCATTGAGTGTTTGCAAGCATGTATCTGCTCGATTTCGTCTAATCGCGACTTCCTAGTTCTGTCAGGCTCAGATTGAACTCTCCGGAGGCCTTGGTATTGGATTCTTTGCCCTCCATAGTAAGGCTCAATCCACGAAGATTGGAGTTCATGTTTAGACCGGGCAAGCGTCATTAATCTCGCAGAACTCGCTCTAGAAATCCTGTGCCACATAAAACGCTCAGCATGGGGCAGTAACTTGGAAATAGTTCTGTGAGATTGGCGATAGGCATGATCCTTGAAGGTTGTTTCGTTTTCCAGTCGATAGTTGCAGGACCTGGGGACGTTGAAGGGCATAGATCTTGTGACGTGGAAGAGCTGCCGTATGAAATTGTCCACCATTTGTTGGCTTTCACGGACTTCCCACCACTTTATACCACCTTGTTTGGGTACTTGAAGGTTGGAAGCTGAAGGCTTCACGCTCGGGGTGTCGTAAGAGTAGATGCTGCTTGTGCTTTCGTCGCCCCATCTGGTGAAAGGATCGAAGCAAGATGACGATGATTTCAGGGATCTTTTCCTGATCTTGCTTGGGTATGATACCATACTGAGTGACCTATGCACTCTCTTTCTCTTATTTGAAGCCTGGTCCGTTCGAGATTCTGACCGTTGATCTGGGCTCATATCTCGCACTGAGATATTAGAAGGGCATCTCTCAAGAGCTGTGTTAATGTCAGTTGTGTTCAAGGTAGACGCGTGCGCTATACTTTTCAGATGTTCTACAAGAATATCCAAAATCTCCTCCAAGAATTCGAACGCGCTTCTTCTAGCTGTGGTCGGGGACGTGTCGAATGTGCTGTCAATAACCCCGTATTCTTGCCCCCATTCCTCCAACTGTTGAATCCGTTTCAAAAGCCATTCTCGAAGTGGCATTTTCGTGGATAGAGATCCAGCTAGTTGCAGGCATATTTTCCATTTATCTGCGATTTGTATGGCATAATTAGGCGAGTCATTCATTTGCAATAGAGCCACAAAAGTAGTTCAATGCACCGTTTCCAGGTTCTCGTAGGTCCCGGTTGTAAGATAAACGGGTTAGAAGAAACAAGTGCTCGGTTCTTATCCTAAGGTCTGACTTGACTAAAGTAAGAAACCTAAGGTCTGGCGTTGAGGTCGTGATTGAAACGTTGATGAAGACAAAATGGGTTGAAAGCACAGAGATGAAGGTAATCAGGCTGAGGAACGAACAAAGTAAGCTGGAAGATGAGAGTGGCTGTGGCAAACTAGGTCACATGCGTGAATTATTGGATCGAAGGCACGTTGTCACCTCCTCTTCAGCTACGCCACCATTTGTGCCTGGTATGCCTACTGTGACGGTGTGACTGTACTTCTGAGTCACTCACTGTCTATTATAACTGGCCTAGCTTGCCCAATAACTCGGTTCGGCGAGCCCGGCCCGTTCTGACCCGTCTTGCATTAACGTGGTTTCACTGACACTTCTGCCTAATCTTACGGTTACATGTACACATCCTCAGCCTCATTGAGGGGTTCGCTTCCAAACCCGAGAAAGTCAAGGCTTTCAATCTCAAGTGGCGTCTCATCCTCCTCATCCTCCTGTTCGAACTCGGTCTCCCCGTGGTCATACGGCTTAGCCTTGAACTTCCCGCGGTACTTGATCTCGTGCAATGCATACTGGAAAACAAAATCTGTGGCCTGGCTGAACGACTCACTACTCTCCCGTAGGCGTCTCACCATTGCGTCAGATCCTGCCTTCAATGGCGCACCTGCAGCATCGAAATCTGCACCCGCAGCGAATCCGGCTCCCAAGTTGGAGCTTCGAGTCTCCTCGTGTTTTGCACCTTTGGCCCACCTGATCCCCGTCACCATGTAAAGACGCTTGAAGTGGTTTGTCAAAGAATACTGACTCTCTATCCAGCTCACCACGTTCGTGTCCTCTAGTGCTTCTTTTCCATAGGCAATGTCAAACGGCATCACTTGTCCGTGTAATTCCTCAAAACTCCAGTCTTCTACCCATTTGTAGATTGCTTTGGAGTTTGCAGAAAGTTTGATGGTGTCTGCAAGAAGCGTCGACCATGCGTTGAACCGACTCTCGAGCTCTTCGGAGCGCTTGACCTTTGGATTGGAACTGCTTCTGTCGACTTGAATGCGCTCGGGGATGAGTTGTCCTGACCTAGTGACGATGCTACTCATAGGGTTGCTAGGGTCAGAAAGGATCTGGCCCAGGCGGAGAAGACCTTCAGGCTGGTAGTTTCTCGATCGAGTGAATTTCCACGACTTGGGAGTGTTTGTCATTGTGAGGGAAACGGACTGATTATGCCACAAGTAAAAGCCTGAACGAAAGTGTGTATGGAACAGACATATACTTATAATTTGTAAATTGGGCTTCGTGCACTCAATTTGTGGTATTCCGTTCCTCAGACCATAATGGTTGCTCAGCTGAATGCATTATAACCTTTTGGGAATGTGACAAATATCGCTGCATGCAGATAATATGCAATATGTCGACTGATTGGCAAGCATAGCCGACAGCCTGATTTCTCAGCCGCATTCTCGTAAAGCCTGCAGATCACTCGACACGGCCTAGAAGATGACAATCAATGATGGCTCATTACCAACCAAGCCTTTCAGCCTCATCCTCATCCTCAGCCAACAGACGAAATGTCGTTCAAAGACCTTACCGATATTGAGTTATTGCGCCAGACAACCGCCATCTTGGGGGATGCTGCAAAGGCTGCGCTTACCAAGAAACCTAAAGGTAAAGCAGAGGGCTTTTTACAAACTATCCACTACCAGTTTCGTCTTATCTCTCTTCAACTCGATAGTTTAGTTGAAAATGGAGGAAGAAAGGATACTTGGGACGAGTTCAAAGGAGTCCTCCCTCTAGGTTTCATAGACGACATAATATCGAAAGAGGCCTTGACAGATATTCAGGGACGGAAAGAGTTAGAACCAAATCAGCTCACTCACGTAGGTCGATATCTCTCTGTTTGCTTTTTAACTGTGCCATTGGTCTACTATTGGTCCTTGACTGTTTGTTAACCAATCTGGATTCCCATAGGACCCGAACCGTTTTCCTGAGCGTCTGGCCAAAGTTCCCTCTCTACTCAAGTTATACGATTTTGCTTACCAACTACCGGAAGCTGACATTCAAAGCCATCTCCGAAGAGCAGTTGACTTGATAGTACCAGCTGGTCCTAAACACCCAGGTCGAAAATTGATCAAAGCTCTGGGGTCGCTTCTTGATCTTCTCGAGGCTCGACTCCAAACTAAAAAGACTGCAGGACACCGTCATGCGTTTCCTGAGGTTCGTGATAGACTCGATAGGACATTCGAATCTTTTATGGACCCTCCCAAGACAGCAACATCTAGAATAGGCTCAACTCAGAATTCGAGTACGCTGGCCTCTTGTAGCACGATCAAGCTACTTCTCGAGGATTCTTGGTGCACCGAGCCCATGAACACCAATCCACTGCATATTGTACTATGCGGACCCGAGTGCAAATTTGCCCAGGAGATGAAGATCCACGAAAGCACTGAAGAGTATTTTGCTTTTCTCCATCTTTAATGCGTGTCGGCCGTTCTAATTAATAACCCTGGCCCAGGTCAACGTTTCCTCTGCAATCACCTACCAAGAAGCGCCGCAAAGTGCTTGAGTCCTACGGAGATGAGAGCATATGCTTCAGTATTGGTCTGGAACAGGACGGAGTCCTGTGGAAGTCATCAGAAAACCCGCCAAAGTCTCATTCCATATACCAAGACAACAGCAATGAAGCAACGGAAGTCTGCTTGCAGAAGTTGGTGCATAGTATGGAGCTTAGTTACAAGGAAAAGCTCATCCTGGCCGCTATTCTTACCCATTGTCTCGTCCATCTGTTTGGAACCAAGTGGCTGGACGCTGACTGGGCCATGAAAGACATCTCACTCTTTTGCCTTAAAGGAGCTCATGAGGGCTCGCTGAAGGTCAACCTAAGGAAGCCATTCATAACCAAGACAAAAGGAAGCCGTCTAGCTTTAAGCCCAGAGGAGCAAGAACAACGAAAACAACAACAAGAGAATGCAATGCACTATCATCCGCAGATGATAAGAGTGGCGATCGTATTAGCAAAACTCATGCTTGGAGACCGCTTACCAGAGATTTTCAAGTTGAATCCAAGGCTTGAAGCCACTCAGCACGACTCTAATCCCAACCAGCTCTGGCAGTTTGCGAGCAACCTGATTAGGGAATGTCGAAAGAGATCTTCTCCCAGATCTACACTGCTTCAAATAGCGGAGAAGTGCGTTCAACCGGAATCTTTTCAGTGTAAGCCAGGATCGAACGCTAGTTTCGACGATTATTCGGATCCGGAGCTGCTCAACTACATCCACCATCACATTATAGCACCCTTGAAAGAGAATGCCCTTCAAGATGCTGGTTATGACCTGAACCAAGGAGTTGCCCATGCTTTTAGTTCATTGCTAGCAACAGAACCAGAAGATCCAATCATATCTCATCAAGCTCAGCTATCATCGATACCCAAGGGTCTCCGTCCAGACTCCTTGGCTTCACTTCCATACGAGAATGAGGAGGTTTACCAGGAGGATTTGGAGGAGAGCGACTACACGCTCGAAGACTTTGCAGATTCAGAGGGTAACCAGAACACAAGCATGTAAGGCATCGATGACAACTAAGACATACGTCTCTAACTCAGTTGTTAGGAAACACTGGGAAGAATGGCTCCAATTCCTAAACAAAATGCACCGCCACCTAGACCAGTTATCGCCAGCACGGATCCCACTAGAGGGACCTGACAAAGACAACCTGGTGAAAATCGTCATCATCGATTCTGGTTGCACCGAAACAATCAAGACTAAATGTCGAGACGGCATAGTGCTTGGTGGTTGGAAAGACTTTGTTAACGAAAACAGTCAGAAGCTGGTTGACGACGCAGGTCATGGAACCTTTATGCTAGACGTCTTGATCCAGACCATCAGGTTTGGAAAGATCTTTGTTGCTCGAGTGTTTGAGGGTGCGAAAGCAGTAAATCGCACACCGAAAAGAGTCGCAGATGTATGTTTTCATAACAACCTCTTGTATACCCAACTAACAAGATGTCACTTGGCAAGGCGATACGTCATGCAGTTGACACATGGAACGCAGACATTATCAGCATGTCCTTCAGTTTAGAAAAGTCACCTCGAATCGTTAGACGAGCCATTGAACATGCACGAAAGCACGACGTGCTCATGTTTGCGGCCGCATCTAACAACAAGCACAACAAAGAAGAAAGCATTGGCTTCCCAGCATCGTTATCGTCAAGCGTCTTCTGCATCAACTCTCATCGCCACGGTGACAAGAGATGTGACTTTAGTCCCACGGAAAGGTCTCATCGACCCAACTTTGCCTTTCCCGGCGAAGGGATTAAAGCTTTGGGAAGGGATGGAGTTGATATCGTGAAGCAGGGAACATCATGCTCTACGCCAATAGCAGCTGGCGTGGCAAGCATCATCCTAGACTACGGCATCCGTCTGAAGCATGGTTCGATGAAGGAGTGTTGGCATGAGGACAGCAATCACTTGAAAGACTTGAACGTTATGAAATGGGTTTTCTTTGAATTCATGACGCTGAAAAGAAGGGGTAATTATAATGCTGTTAAGCCATGGCTGCTTACCAAGGAGAAAAGCGAAACGACACTTTCGAAAGACCTTGTAGACCTTGTTGCTAGCAAGTACCAAGGGGAGGCGCTGAACTAATTTTAGACCTTAGAGCTATGGAATTGAATTTTATCTCGTGTCTATTGTGGTATCTTGTTATATTCTCTTTTGGCTAGTCTATACTTGTCGATTATATGCTCGGTTTCCGTCCTCCAAACTCTACTTGGAAGGTTTCTTAGATGCTGAAGTCACCCACTTGACCCTGATTCACAACAACGTGTGCCTTCTTCTCGCCCACAGAGTAATACCGAACCGCGATGCAGAGCGTTCTGATGATCAACTGGCAGTCTCGAACATATGGACCGGTAAAGTAGATGTCTGGGTTGTTGTGAATACGGCTATGCAGAGTAGCAAGTTGGCCGATATTGTTGAAGACTGCAAAAACGAGAGAGTGGCAGATATCAGCATCGGAGAAGGTTTTGATGTCTGCTGCAGATGTCTCGGTGTCTTCCCGCTCAGGCTCTGGCTGATGCTCCATGCTAAAAGCCTTGCAGAACGTGGAAGCAACGGCCGTCATCTTCATGCCTATCCGGCTGTAGTCCATTCCATAGATATCTCCAATGAGTTTATCGACATTGGCATTGTTTCCCTCTTCTGCCATTTTGAGCATCTCCTCAAAGTTGCGGGCTTTGGTGAGGAGAAGAAGCAGGCCACAGAGGGCAGAGCCACCGAATGATGATCCTGAGATACGCTGGCACTTGTTATTCTCTGAAACCTGAAAGAAAGATACTCCGGAGCCAATATTGACAAGGAGATACGGGTGAGTCGCAGGCGGGGTTGAAGGGACGATTGTTTCGTCGGTGAAGGTGAAGATGTCGCAACTTGGTCCGGGAATAGGTGGGCGATGATCTGCAAGTGACATTAGTATTCTATCTTACACGATCCAATTGATTAAACTTACCATGACTTGAACCTTCTATCCCATCAGTAATTCGATCAGTATCGAGAGCATTGGCCAGATACTCCTGGCTTGCACCCTGTGCATACAAGTCCTCGGCGGACATGACGAGAATTCGTAACTAGCAACCTTTCTTGTACCAGATTCTTTCAGATGTGACTGAGTAACGCTTCATAGACAGTGGCAACCGTAAACCAAACCTAGTTTCTAGGTGAGGAACTGGTAGAGACGAAGGAATGCGGTGACTAAAAGAGACTAGCGTGTAGAATAATTAAGGGGGGAATTTGACGAATTTTCATGTCAAATTGGTATTCCACTTTAACCTCCACTTATGAGGAGGTTAGGGCCAATCAACTAGCTGGGAGTGATCAGATAAGATATGCATGGAAGGTCTTGGAGCGTTGTATTCTTTGTCAAAGTAAGATCTTAGCCGACCCCCGCTCGGCAGTATGTATAGTAGTTGATGAGATATCTAAGCTATGGCTGGAATGATCTATTTGTACAGGAAATTGTGGTAAGACAAGATATGGGACCCTTGAGGATCTCATAACCACTCGGGTATTGTTGATGTAGAACGTGAATCACTGGCGTCGTTAAAAGTGCAAAAAAGGAATCACAAAAAGTGTTTCAGAAATTCTAGTTATTAGAAATTAAAAGCAAAGGTTCAGGAGACCTGTGAAATTGAAGTTTCAGGGGAATAGACATTAAGAATATGGAATATTAAGAGTATGTAAGCCATCCATGCCAAGCATTCCTCATACGCTCTGCTCTGTCAACCGTCAAGTAAGCCGAGTTAGCCAGCCTAACCTGCAACTCCTTGAACTTGGCAGTTGGAGCCCCCTTCTCGAAGAGCATGTCCAGCTCAAGGTAGGAGAGGCCTTTAGTTTCCGGCAGTCGAAAGTAGCAATAAACGAGACAAAGGAGAGCGGTTGCCGCGTAAATAAAGCATGATTTGCCTTGCATGTTCCACGCCGTAGGGTTGAGCATCTGCGGGACGATGATGTTGTTGATTATCATGAAAATGTTGTAGATGACCCGTGCGAGGGCAATAGTTTTGACTCGAAGACGGGTAGAAGGAAGCTCGGCCACAATAACGTAGCAAGTAGGACCAATCGTGAGGTTGTAAATGAATGTGGTGGTGATGAGAATAACACCCAGACACCAGTTCAGCGAGTCACTGCCACTCAGCACAACAGCAAGGATGCCACCGAGAGAAAGCAGAAAAGTTGCAGAAACAAGGCCTGTGAGATACAGCTTTCTGCGTCCGATATGCGAGAGCAAAAACCAAGAGATGATGCCTCCAACCATAGCCATGCCATACATACCGGTAGCAAGGCTGAATGATTTGTCAGAATCAAAACCAGCTGACTCGAGAAAATAAGGAGCATAGCCTGTAAGAATCCAACCACAGAGGGCTTGACATGACCAGATCATGCATGAAATCTCTGTTCGTCGAAGATTTGCACCTTTGAAAAGATCCGTGTAGCTTGAACCTCCGTAGTTGAGTTTCCGCTCGATCCGGTTGGTGTGCTCCATAATGGCAATAGTGTCGTCGATATCAAGGTGTGACTGCTTGGTCAGACGCTGGAGAGCATGTCGTGCCTCTACCTTTCTCTCTCGACGGATAAGCCACCCTGGGATGCCCATGTTAGTTATTGAGCGGCTGGTTTGATGAAATAGAGTACTCACAAGGGCTTTCTGGAGCAAAGCAAATACCAATAAGAAGAGGAACTGCAAAAGCCCACTGCAGAGCGAATGGAAGACGGTATGACCACTCAGAATCGTTGTTGACAAGTGAGCGCAGAATTCCGGTAGCGGTGAGTTGACCAATAACCCAGCACATGTTGACGTTACTCAACAGACAAGCGCGAATGGCTGACGGCACTACTTCAGCAGCATATGTAGCTGCGAGGGTTTGGATAACACCCCATGAGATACCTGAGAGTGACGGGTTAGTCTCGGGAACCAAATGCAGCAACCACCGTGTGATACATTAAGAAGGACAATGAAGCACAAATAGTAATGACCTAAACAGGCAAGACATACCGCAAAGAGCTTGAGACGCAACCAAAACGCCAATGTTGTGGGCAAAGAAGGCGGGGAAGACGGCACCACACATCCAGGCCAAGCTAATGAGCATCATCTTTTTATAACCAATGCTATAGGTAACCCAGCCATGAATCATTAATCCAAGGGCCTCGCAGGCAATAGCGGAGACCTGGAGGGCTGTCTGCCAGAGTGGTGATATCTCGTAGATGGGCCCGGACTCGGTCTCGAAGACCTCACCGTACCTCCTCCTAAAAGCTGGGAATGCAACGAAACTTGAGATAAGGGCCTTGTCGAACCCTGAATTGTGTTTTAGCAGATGCATAGGATGTGAGAAAGGTATTAAATACCTTCCATGACAACAGTAAGGAACAGCAGCAATGACCAGAAGATAGCTTTGGGATATTGCTTGAAACAGTTGACTATTGTCATCTCCCTCTCATTATTCAGAGCACGCCGGACCTTCTCTCCTGTATCGTCGGAGCTGTGCGACCCTCGAGGGAGCCATAGTACTTCGACTGCATTCTTGTTGGGGTGGTCGTCTGGCAAATCGAATGTGATGTCCGGTACGGGAGACTGTTGAGGGCCGTCGACCTTTGTCTCGATCTCGGTGACGCGAAGGATGCCAGATTTGGCCTCGACAGGTAGAAGGACTATGTCGTCCTTGCTACCATTTGCTGAGGACTCTTTGGCAGAGCCGAACATGGCTGATAAATGAGTGAGCAGCGATGTTAAAAAGAACGGATGCCTTGCGGCCAAAAGAAAAGGATCGACGTCGCTAGATTAAGTTTCCAGGTCGCGCCTGCTGGCATATATACAACGGCGGCCCTTTTACCTGGAATTGCTTAACGCCCCATTTCACCCACGGACATGCTGGGGTAATGATCCATGCACCCCAGGTTCACCTGTTGCTACTATCACGGCGGTTCTTCGGCGTGGCACTCTCAATGGCGGAGGCGGGGGCCGGTTTTGTCTGGAGACGGTGGATTTGCAGCGTCAGACCAGAGTGAGCTAGCTTGATAATTGCCAGATTGGGTCTGGTGTTGAGTTTGGGGCGTTGCGGACGAGCGTTGAAGCCGTCACTCGAGACGAGGTGACGATTACGACGATCTCGGGATGCTTCCACGTGGAGATTCCAGAAGCTTTGACAGATTAAACAAGGATGAGGCTGCTCTTGTAGATCGTATTGGAAAACATGTTTCATTCAGGTCTAAGGGCATTTACACGAGATGGGCTAAACTGCGCTCGTTTCTCAGCCCAGCTATTCCACCAGGGAATCCAGGGCCAGGGGCCTAAAGAAGCCAGTTTGGCGGCTCAAACGGCCCCTGCCAACAGCCCTAACGAATATACTGCGCCAGTAGTAAGCTTCTAGTGCTGCACTCGACCGGCTACCATCCTATATCCGGAGATTCGCCTGGTCATGAAACGCAATAATTTAGGTAGCAGGGCAGGCCAAGACACGCTCCACTACACTACAGAGCCTCATTAAATCCATCCATCCTTGGTCTGGTCAGGAGACGACGCGGAAATTTTTCGTTGTCGTGGGTAGGTAAGCAATGCCATCATGAGCCAACCGAGGGGCATCCACTCTTCTCCATGGGGAATCGTGCGGGGATTGGCTCAATGGAAGAGTAAGCTATTGAAATGGTTTAGCTCGACCCCTTCCCTTGGCTAGAACTCCGAGAGGATGGAATGCTTTTCCATATGGAACATCAGCTCCGAAAGGAGAAAGCAGGCGATGTTGGTAACGCGTGGTTGACCTTGTAACCCCTCCAATGGGAGCATCAGCCGCATCTCTCTGTCTTGGCAGGGCGCCAGCCTTACTCGCGTTTTGGCGGCAAGTGAGGAGGGCATGAATAATCTCGGCTCACGTCGGAGAAACGAAGCTACGCACGCATCATCACCATCGAGGTTGCAGTCTCTCGCTTTTGACGATGAATCCAGCAGTGCCGGGCTCCAAATATAGCTACCTTCCTACTTTGTATGTCGTGTACTGCGGCTGAGCCATAAAGTTCAGTTCGACAAGGGCATGCTGCAGCTGCTTGCCGACGAAGCCGTGCTGCTGCTGCGTAGTGGTAGTCGTAACGTTTGTGCTAGTGAAGTCTGATACGGCACTGGCCCGTCAGTCCGTCCAGTGGCGCTGAACTTCCCTCCTTCATCTCCTTTTTTCTTCTTCTAGACCTTTGAGGTCATCAGGGTCTAGCCAAATTATCCCTGCTATATATCTCCTGATATCAGGTGTTAGCTGTCAATATCGTAGGTCACCGGATGGGATGGCTACTGGAGACGGTTAGATGTCTAGATACCAGATTGAGTCATGACTCCGTCTTCCGTGCGTGCTCGGCTGTTTTAGTCAACTCTGATCTGACAATCAAGAAGCAAATCTGCAGGGGCCGTCACGATCGGATTGTGTCGGCTCCGCTCCATCAATGAGGCTCTTACTTACGTACGATCAAAGTCACCACAGCCAACGAGCATTATCCTGGCTTCGATCTAGTGAGAAGCAGGCAATCCTTTCTCTTCCCTTGCAAATTCTAGTCATCATCATCTTGACCCAAATAGCCGGGTGAGGGTCGACCATTTTAAATCGTTAATTTTCAGTAATACGCTTTGTAGCATGTCAACGCCTGCGGCTACACATGCCTAATAGAGTTAGCACGATTGTTTACCCAAGTGAACAGATATTCCCAATGGCTTCTCAATGCCACCAATGGTCATATAATGCTCATATATTTCTCTTCCATAATTCTAAAGTTTACATTCAACCTAGCTACTCCATAGAGAAATAAATAAAGAACAAAATTTGTATAATATAATGCCGCTTTTTAATTGCATTAAATCTTGACGCGTGTGTCACTGCAGGGTAAACCGTGATACGACTTGACAACACAAGATTTTTATGGCATTGGAACAATGACGTTGAATCTGGTGAAATCGGATTACAACGGGGTTAAGTAACCGTAGCCCGCTTTGCCGGAACCCCGGATACCCCGGGTTTCCTCTGCTCCAGTCGCACTTTAGCCTCAACGCCCGCAATCGGCCCTTCTCGCAGGCTTTTAAGGGGAACACGATAAGTGGTTATGCCTGGGGGTGGCCTGTTTAAACTGATAGATATCAAGTATGGTGTGCATACTTAATAAAATGTTGATACTTTTTGCATGAGGAACGAATCAACTGGTGTTGTGGGAGGGATTATATATCTTGATATTATAAATTGTATGCCTCCGGGATGACTGGGTTCAGTTATACCAGGAACATTGAATGAAATTGCCTTGCAATAAGAATCCAAGTTATATGTTGACATGGAAAACCAACCTTCAGAAACATGCTGAAGTCACTGGCATCACAGCCAATATACTCAACTCACCTAGTTCCATCCCATTAATTCTCAGCATCGAAGTGATGATTCACAAAAGGGTCGTATGAGTCATTTCCATAAGCACTACCGCCAAAGGCAAGATAGCCTTGCGCATAAGGCAGTGCCGGAAACTTCTTGTGGATGTCGGCTGCCTCACCGAAAAACCAGACGGTGCCCATTCCCATGGTTTGATGCTGTGAGATATGGCAGTGCATCATCCAAGCACCGATGTCGTCCTCAGTGATCTTGATTCTCCATGCCCTCCAGCCCGCAGTCGTGTGTGGCACGCCCTTGACTGCATATCTGTACAGGTTGGTAGTGTCTCGGACGACTGGCGTAAAGTTCTCAAAGTGGCCTTCGTTTTCATGAGCGTTGTAGGTTCCATTTCCGGATCCCAAGTCCCAACAATGCTTGCCGTGAAGGTGGATTGGGTGAGAGTCCCAGCCGCCTGTAGGACCGTTGTTGCTCTCCCATACGATATCCAAGACCTCGCCGACCTTGGCTGCGAAGACCTTCAAGTTGGGGTCAAAGCCGCCGTGCTTGAGAGCGAGCGAGTAGTCGGGAGTCTTGCCGGTCTCGTAGACTTGGATCAGATATGGAACCTGGTTGTGTGCGGCCTGCACACTTTCTTGCCAAGGAAGGCCGTTTTGACTAGATTTCATCGTTAGCATACCTTGACATGAGATGATCCAGTGTACTTACGCCCACAACAGGGTGCCGTTTATCGTGCCATTTTCATAAGTTCCAGTGCCGAGAAACTGATTGAGTTGAATCTTGACCGTTCTTGTGACTTCGGACAAACGAGGGAATTGCCTGTTTACCTCCTCTGATAGACCTTCGAGAGCATATTCAAGATAGTCCCTGGTGAGGTTGGGCAGTATGACAGGCGAGGTCTCCGGCAGTGTATGTGGCAACGCGTATGCTTCTCGACACCTATATCTCAGCAGAGCGTAACCGTTGATCTGGGCTGGTCGGTCGCGACTCTCGTATCGAATCCAGAATTGCGCTTTACCGCCGTTGCAAGCCTCCTCAACCGACCTCGTCTTCAAGAGGTAGCTAAAACGTTGACCAGAAAAGACTTGAGCATGGTCGATTGTCACAGATTTGGTGTAGGAACCGTCGGCTTCGATCACCTTGAGCTGGTCGTGACCCTCGATGCCGAGCTTTACCATGGACAACGCGGTAGCGCCAATGACTCGAAGACGGTACGTCTTGCCAGGATCGACGTCAATGATATGAGGCATACAGCTCGGGTCTTTGGCAGCATGGAAAGTTTGGTTGCCGCTCTTACCTGAGAGCAACACAGCTTGCGGCTCGCCCGACCACTTGAAGGGATCACCAAGAAGCCCAGACACGATACTTTCGTCTGATGCGGCGTAGTAATCGCCAACAATTAGAGTTCTGTCGTCGTCATATCTGTAGGGCGGCTGCTCGGCATCCTGGACGATCAAAACTCCATGGGCCGTCAAGCTCTGGAACCCGACATGGGAATGGTAAAAGTATGTTCCCGCATCTCCACGCTCGGGCCTGATCTCGTAGTCGAAAAAGTGCTGAGCAGGAATCGGCCATTGGCTGACTAGGGGCGTTCCGTCTGAGAAAGGTGCGGTTTTCTGGCCCAGGCCATGCCAATGCTAAAGGCGCCATATCAGCCACGAGGTCTGAGAGCGTTTCACCAACTTGCTTACCACTGTGAGGTTTTGATCGGACATTCGGTTATAGACCCTGACCCATGTCGTTTCCCCCTCCCTGAGATAAAGAGTTGGTCCTGGAGAGGTTCCATTGAAAACGACTGATTGTCTGCTTTCACAATTGATCTTGATATCATCGAAAGTAGCCTCTAGCACGTAGTCTGGTACAAAGCTGCTGTCGTGCCGGTGGCACTTGGCCAAAGCCAGTGCAAGGAGCGACAAGAAGCTGAAAAGAGTGGACAGCATATTTCAAACGTAAGGTTGGAAAATGCAGATAAGAGGTGTGGACAGGTAGGTATAAGTATTCTGCGTGACATGGCGCAGGTTACATTGGGGGCTGGGCTGTAACGGCCCATCAAAGTTTATCTCCGGGTGCTTCGGGTGAGCACTAGGTAAAGCGTCTCACCAGAGAATTGCTGACAACTTCATTGTGTATCATGCTGTGCCTTTACCTTGCAAATTTTAACTTTTCTTCTTTTTAGGGGCAGATAAACTTTACGGTTGACGTCTTCGACCTATCCAAGTCTCATCTCGGGTTTGAGCTAG
Organism: Fusarium sp. NRRL 66739; assembly: GCA_021655895.1. Classification (NCBI taxonomy): domain Eukaryota; kingdom Fungi; phylum Ascomycota; class Sordariomycetes; order Hypocreales; family Nectriaceae; genus Fusarium; species Fusarium sp. NRRL 66739. The sequence goes on from JAJJWO010000432.1 coordinate 24,361, forward strand.
TCGATCTTCATCTGCCGAAGTTAACGACATCGATAGTCAGTAACAAACCAAAAGTTACTTCCTCAAGCAAATTAACCCCCCCATCAACATTGCTACGTGAGTGCCCAGTCGGCTCAATCTATACTATTCAACTTGCCGTACTGATATGAGATAACCCAGGATACGGAACGTAGGGACTTGACACCAATATTAGAAATCCAATTTCGCATATCATGCATCTAGCTTTAGATATGAGCCCCGGGTATCATGTTGATAGCTCGCCCGTATCCAATTGGGCTAGACAAGAAAGAAGAATTCCCTAGAATTCATCTCACCGTCCAATAGACACCCAAGTCCTATGTCCGATTGTGCTTCCTGTTGTAAGCATCAACACATATCTGACAAGAACGCCAGGAAACATGGTCTCTGCGAGTCCCTTCAGTGCATCTGTCATCCGAGCAGCGCTTGTCTCTTCCTTGCGCTCTCGCTGTCCTGCACCGTCGCATGTCCCAGTCAGATCCAATTGATGCTCCGCAACGAGAGCAGACTAGGACAACATCGATTAGATGGCACATTGTGCGAGACTGTGCTAGCAAGAAGAAAGATTTAGTGATATCGGTAGTGATAGAGGTTTCCGCGGATAGTTTGTAGAAATCTTTGCTGTAAATCCTTCTTAAGGGTGGATGGACTAAGAAATAGAGACGGATGGGACCTACAAGAGGGCAATTCGATTGTTTATATACTTGTATCTTGCAGTGATTCATTCGTTTGTTTAGCTGTTGAGGGTTTCCAAACAAGATACGCGTATGCTTATAAGAGCTACAATTTATCTCTGTAGAGTACGCAGCTCGAGTCCCTGATCCAGTCATAATGCGCATGTGGTAGTAAGGCGTTAAATGATACTGGAACTGAAAGACCACAGAAGACTGGCTCTGAATCTTCACCGCTTAGGCAGCACCTTAATTCTGCTGGCATTGATAGCCTAACAACTGACGTGGATGTATTTGATGACGGAGCACACAACTTTTGTCGACTAAAACTATCTAATGTGATTGTTCAGAATGACACCGGCCAGAGCCCTGGCACCGTCAAGATATTCAGATCTGGTCACAGTTATTGATAACATTTCATCACAATCATCGTGTACACGAATTAAATGACGAATAATGATCCATATAAGATGATTAAGCTAGGATTCGAAAGCCCTGCGTGCGTGTAATGTATTCCTTCCGTGATTCTAAGCCTTTACCATCGGCGTAACCTACAGATTAACACTGGGGTCTGGTATGGTTAAAACAAGGAAAGTTCTTGTGATATGGAGTCGGCATGGCTATTCATGGTAAAGCAGCCAATCCGTAGGACAAGATGGCATCATATCGTCAATTATATACCACTAAAATACACGTTCCTCAACTATAAAAGTTCGATGAGGATATGGATAGATTGAAAGAAGGAGCAAATGATTATCAGAGGCTGAAGCCGTAGATAGAAACTCAATAGTGAGCGAGAAACTCAGGCGAGCGATGTCCAAACACTCCATCCTTCATCGCCGCCGAGTTTGACACTTGGAAAGGACTACAGAGAGATATGGTCTGATACACTGGTAAGTACATGCTTTCATTAACACTTGCAAAGGCTACAAACTGCCCTATTTATATCCGCAAGCACAAGCAACACTGGTGTCTATGCCTCCATTGAGGTTGGAGAACGAATTGCAATTGCATGTCTTGCAAGCACCGTAGCCGAAGTTGAGTAGCTGAGTCTCTTGTGCCACTGCCATGATGATGGATGGAGTTGAATCAGGTGAGTAGCAAAGTAGTTGGGGGCCTGAGGGTGGGAGAGTGTGTAGATGAATGACAGGACCAGGGGCATTGTTGAACTATATATGTATTTGAAAAAGCCCGTGATTTAAGAATCTGGCAGAGACCTGATGCGATATACCTCTTCACACCACCTCGGCAAAAACCAGGAATCATGTGCTGTGTAAACAAGTAAATAGGTATAATCAGGTCAAATGAGCATCTCAGAAATGCATCACATGCTGCACACTACATACAAACCATGGGTCCAAATTGAGGCCCATTCTTGGCTTTCGAAGGCATGCTGAACTAAAAATCAGGCTCGGCTCATGACAACGACACCGATGGTCATGTCGTGAATCAGGCTCGGCTTCCAACGGTATTGTCTTGCTAACTAAACTCGGCTGTGGCAAGTAAAGGGCCACACCATCAATATCAGATTTAGTTCATGTAGATATCGTCTATTTAGGTATCCGCCGTAGCTAGCTTTGCTTGGCGATGAAGTTCCCTCTCAGGCTGCGTTCCACTTTTGGAAATGGCCTTGAGCCGGGCTCTTCGACTGCTGTGCCTCCCATCATCATGTGTCCGTATGTAATATGCCAAGTCTGCCGTAGGATCCCACTCAGTCTGTGACAAGCCATTGCCCATCCAAGCAAACCGGTTACCGCTATACTCAAACTCGTAATCCTCAAAGCGAGGCTCACGCATAGCCTCCAAGTAATGCAGTGTCGACCCGGGCCATGTGATAGAAGATTGGCCCCAGTTGGGCCGGATGTTGTGAGAGTTGCGGCAGTTGTCTGACCATACCATCTTCTTGGAGACCTGGGCCACGTAGGACTTGAAGTCGTAGCATGCAGCAGCCTTGAGGCTCATGCTATGCAAGCCGGGCTCGGTTTGGTACTTGTCGATGAAGGCACAAACGAAGTCGGCTTGCGATTCGATAGCGACAATGACGGGACCGTTTGAGATTGGTGTCCAAGGTCCGGCCAGCGTGAATGAATTTGGACACTCAGAGATGCCGACTCCCATATAACCTGTGATGGAAGTGCTCCAATCGTCCTGGAGATTGTGTCCCTTGAACAGGATAGGATATCGGGGGTAGAATGAGGTGTCGAACCCAGTTGCCAAGATAATTACATCGCCTCGATGAGCCTGTTCATCCTCGCTAATGCAGCCTGTTTCAGTAAAAGACTTGACACCAGAGTAAATGACCTTGACGTTATTCTCCTTCATAGCCTGAAGTGTTCACTCAGTATTTGCCGTCAACGAAAGGAACAGATATCACTCACGTAAAGAAGTTGATCACCTGAAGGCAATATTCTTTTGCAGCCGACGGGAAAATCGGGAACCAACTTCTTCTGGTCTTCCACATCCGGGATTACTTTCTTCATCTCGTCTTCCAAATGTTTCCGCGCCTGCTGCTGTAGGACTGTGCCTTTCATATACATAGCTACCAATGCATTAGCAGACTCATAATACGGCTCGGCCACACTTACTGAAGAAGCTGTTCAATGTCCGTTCATTCTCCAACCGTAGCTTTGTCACCGCGTCAGGATCTTTGACCAAGTTCTCAATCTCTTCTAGCGTGAAAGTTCCCTTTTTAGAGTTGACAGAGGGTAGGGTCCATCGAGGGGTGCGGACAAATACCCTAACAGAATTGACGATGGGTTGAATAGCTGGTAGAATCTGAGCACTAGATGCTCCTGAACCAACCAGCAAGATGTCCTTGCCTTCCAGGGATACACTACTATCCCATTTAGCGCTGTGCAGTTTAGGTCCCTGGAACTTTTCAATTCCTGGCACGGATGGCCAAGCAGGTTTGTTCAGATACCCGGTTGCATGAACCAGAATGTGACACCAGTCGTGCACGACATTCTCTGACTGCAGGTTGGTTGCGGCAATATGCCATTGTCCTTTCAATGGATCCCATGAGGTCTCTGTGACCTGGTGCTGAGTTCGAACGTGTTTGAACAGGTCGTACTTGGTAGCAAATCCCTCGAAATAGTCCCTTATCTCACTTGAACCGGCAAGAACGGAGGAAAAATCCGCCTTTGGTTCAAAGGAATATGTGTAATTATGTGAGGGAACGTCGCAAGCACAGCCGGGATAGACATTCTCATACCAAGTCCCACCAACCCCCGGATTCTTTTCATATATCTAGACATTGAATCAGCTGTCTGGTGAAATGAGATGTGTATAGGGGAATCACAGTCAAAGAATAATTTTCGAAGGAGCGTCGGAGTTTGTATGCAAGACACAGCCCCGAGACTCCAGCGCCAACGCAAATAACCTTGACAAATCGCTCATGGTGAATGGCTTCTTCTCTTGAGGGATCCATCACGGTCTCAATAAGCGTAAGAGATGTAGTGAGACGTCAAGGTTTAGCAATCACAAACACGAGTGTGATTCTTGTGTGACTGATATACATATTCCAAAGAGGATATCAAGAGTTGCGCCAAGCTAAACTCAAATCATAGACCGACACGATAAGAAAATACTATCTAGTGTGAATATACTATCCTAATCAAAATGTGAGTGTTTGCCAATGGTTCATTTTGTTTCCATTACATGTTGCACTGGTGCAATAGTTCAACTCGCTCTGGAACTAACCAACAGAGTTTATGCAGCAATCCTTTCGGAGCAAACGACCTACCTAATCGGTACGTGACAGGACCTTATGATAGAGATCGACAATAGCCTCAGTAGCAACCCGTATATCCGATTAAAACAGAGTTTGGCCCTTTCTTGGCATTATGTAAAGACGACAAGGACCGTTGATATGTGGCGGTGGCTATCAAGCTGAGTGCATGACATCGAGTTCGTATCCTCAGAAAACGTATGATTCAGGTACTAAACTCATGGTCTCTTATAAAAGGGCCATTCGATGCCACCGACAAGTAGTCTACGTGGCTTCTACGTCCGGCCTATCAACCTATCCTATCGACCCTGATAGCGCAGATAAAGAACCCTTGTTATTGACGCGAAAGCACGCCACAGACATGGATGAGGCGTACTATATGACCTGCCAATATGGGCCAAGTCAGCCGCCGAAAGCCAAAAGGAGGTAGTCGGACTCAACGTTGAGAATATTAGAGTTTATAACCCCTGGCGATGTGCGCATCGGCGCTACCTTTGTTGCCAAGACTAGCCATGGGCTACCCAGTCAGCTCGACGGGAAGATGGCGCAACAAAGGTCCTAATCGTATCAAACTGACGTCGTGGGAACTTGTATTCAGTAGATGCGTGACTCGCAGGGAGTAGCTGAGACACTTTGTCTTCTTCGAAGTAATTGCACTAACTTAGTCTAAATCATATCCAACGAGGATTCCCCGGCTCTATGTACACTCCTTCCAGTGTTTCAACGTCGACGCTTCGAAACACCAGGATTCCACTTCGAGCCTTTGGGGGTCTGGCCAGTTGCCCCGAAGGTTCCGAGCCTTTCACTACTATCTCCTCCTGACTCTCTGACAATGCGTCTAATCTAGTGATGGAATATGGGTCATGCACCACCTTGGAGCCTGGAAATCTCAACTCGTGACTCTCTGATCGACTCCTGTTGTAGTGGTGAAAGGAATGGTGGTTAGAAACCCCAGCCCCTGATTTGACGTAGCCAGCATTTTCCCAGAAACGGCGTTGGAGCATGGGCGTGATCATTGGTGCCTGTCCAACAAAGATTCCAACGCAGTCTTCGCGCAAAGACCAAAGCGCTGACACACCGCGTTGATTGAGCTTGTGAGAGCTACGTCAGTAGGCAGTTCTTGCGGCTGAAATCTTTACGTACATTAAAAATAAGGAAGAAACGCAGAACTGCGGCAAACATGCAGAAAAGGCCTAGGCCGAAGAGCAAGTAAAGTCCACACTTTTTTGAGCGAGTAGTTTGAATGCCTCTGAGCACCTAAGAGAGGTAAGCTGATGTAAGGTAGAAGCTGGTGTAAGACGAGGGCTGATGTGAGATGATAGCCGGCTGCTATACTTACTGGGATGGGTATAAGCATGATGCAAACATCTGTAAACAGATTGAAGACCAAGGTAACAATAAAGAAGGCTTGGTTCTGAGGCACACATTGACCTGCCACAGACATCAGCTTCGTATCTTGGGTTGGGGCACTCGTCTTGACTTACGTCCCGGGTCAGGCCAAACCTGCCACAGATGATGAAATGGCCGGCATGTAAGAGCAACAGTAAAGAGAATGACGATCCCTGACAATATGACCAATACCATCAACGGCTTCACAAACTTCTCCGTCCATAGATCGCGAACAATACGGCTGTAGAAACACAGCATGTTGAACTTGAGCACCCAGAGAATAACGACATATCCGACAAAGCCCAGGAGGAATATTTGAGAGCCATATGCCCACTTCACACGCTCTGGCTCACTCATAGTTCTTCTCTCTTCAAAGGTCAAGTCGGAGGTATGTCTTCCTTCGGCAACCTGCACGAAAACCTGTCCAATAACGGGTGCAGCTGTCCACATGCACTGCAATGGCACGGCGTTAGCGAAGTAAACATAGCTGCAGTAGAGTAGATTGACCGCTTACCGCCACGGCCATGACCAGGTAATCGTCCCATTGGTAGTTCCTATAGCCAACCATCTTTGTTCGACAAAAGATTCGTGCAGCTATCATGCTGGCACCAATCACGTAGAGAATCCATATCTCGGCTATTTGACCCGCAAGGGCAGTCATTGTTGCAGATGGATCAGCGAGGATGCAGACAAGAGAATAATAGGGAATGATATTGCCTTAGAGCTGAGGATCTTATAGTAGAAGGGCAGGCTCCTGTTCGTCTCCGAGGCATTGTATATAATCGCTGAGAGCGTGTATTCAGTCGTCGATCAGTCTATCTTACTAAAGAAGGAAGCTCAAGGATTCATGTCTATATGCAGGTGACTATCACTCGCCGTCACACCAAACTTACTCTCTAACCTGAAAGAATGTGACGTCTTCAAGTTTCAACTGAGATTATCCTTGACACCAGAGACAGACCACACGATTATCTTGGCCGCTATACGCCTGGCTGGAGAGAAACCGAAATATGCCAAGCCTCCTAGAGGATTCAGAGATAAAGTTTATATATAGTGGATGCCGCAAAATGGCCTGTTGACTATGGTATTTTCGCTACCACGCGTCCCGGCCCGCTTGATGTAACTGTACTGGTGGGATGAGATCCCTGGCTGCCAGGCATTGCCTCAGGTTCTCACTATAACACCCGCAGATGTCAAACTGTATCGGCACTTGGCTCAGTGGCTTGATGAAGCTAATCTGTATGTGTTTGACTGCAGCTTTGTAATATTCGCCACGGTTAGACTACATACGGCCTTGCTAATTGGTCATCGAGATTGAGGACTATGAGAAGCCCGATAGTGACAGGTCACACTGAGCAAAGACCAACCCCATGCTTAGCCCCTGGTTCTTGCCAAATAATCTCGCAACTCGGCCATACGAGGCTATTCGAAACTACCAACCTATTTGGGCCAGTGATGGTGAGCTCCCGGTAACTCTTGTTGTTTCATGAGCCATCAGCCCATCGCTTGTCGCGGACTTGACAAGAAACGTATGACCCAATATGGAATGTGGTTCCATCGGAGTAGCTATTTAGACTTGGAGCCCGATCTGTCACGATCCATTCAACATAATCCGCCTCTGTTCATCTTTTCTTGTTTCGTGCTTCTCTTCTCCAGAAATGGCCGCCCCCATTCGAGTTGCTGTCACCCAAGCGGAACCGGTCTATCTCGACCTAGCCGCCTCGGTCAAGAAAGCGTGTCATCTCGTTGCTGAAGCGGCACATAATGGAGCCAAGCTTATCGCCTTTTCCGAGTGCTGGCTCCCTGGATATCCCGCGTGGATCTGGTACATACACGTGCTCTCCCACTTCGCTTAGATTGTGATGTACTAATGCTTGCCTCACATAGGGCACGGTCGGTGGATTTTGAGCTCCAGACTCGGTACATCTACAACTCCGTACCGATAGAGTCGGAGGCGATGGAGGCTGTCAAGGCTTCTGCTAAGCAAAACTCCATTGCCGTCGTCCTTGGCTTCTCAGAGCGGAGTCCATCACATAGTGTCTACATCTCGCAGGCCATCATCTCTCCACAGGGGGACATCTTGCTGCATCGACGCAAGATTAAACCCACCCATATGGAGCGCACTGTCTTTGGTGATGGAACAGGCGCCGATTTGAACAATGTCGTTGAAGTCGATTTCGGGGCCGAGCATGGAAAGATCAAGGTCGGATGCCTTGCATGCTGGGAGCACACACAGCCGCTGCTCAAGTACCACAGCATCTCTCAAGGAGAGGTCATCCATATCTCCATGTGGCCACCCATTGACCCTAGCACTGGTGTTGACCACCCTGGTCTGTGGAGCATGACAGCTGAGGGCTCTCAAAACCTCTCCCAGACATACGCCATTGAGAGCACGGCATATGTACTTCATTGCACATCAGTATGCACGCAAAAGGGTATTGATGTCCTAAAGACCCAGGAAGGCTTAGCCTGTCGCCAACCAGGCGGGGGTCACAGTTGTGTAATCGGCCCCGATGGTCGGCGCTTAACCACACCTCTTGGCAACGGCATGGCCGATACCGAGGGTCTCGTCTACGCCGATTTGGACCTGACCAAGGTCGTAGCAACGCGGGGGTTCTTGGATATCGTTGGTCATTATAGTAGGCCGGACTTGTTGTGGCTTGGCGTTGATAGACAAGCAAAGGAGAATGTCATCGCCAAGCAGCACAAGCCAGTGGTTCAGGAGGAGAAGGAGATTGGGGTGCATTAAGATCACCTTGCAGTTTAACTGTCCATAGCCATGTAGGGATTGTTGAAAGTAGTGGCCCTCAGATGAAAGCGCGAGGTCTCGTATGATATATCGCAAACTAAAAGCATTTGTTTGGGTAATTGAAGGTTGAAGTGAAACAAGCATCTAGTATACGCCAGGTGTAATACAATATTTGAGCCTGTTTGTCCGTATATACCTAAAAAATAACCGCCCCTATCCTGTCCTGTGCCCACGTTCCCAGACATGGGGTTGTGATCAGTGGTCTGACGTGGCTATACTACGTAGTCTTCCCTAGCCGCCATCACTTGTTATCGGTAAGGTTAACCCACCATTGGGTACCGTGTACTATGTATAGCCCATGATGCTTGGTCGATGTGGTTTGAACCCACCTTAGGTATGCAGCCATGCTCAGCAGGGTTTATAAAGAGCCATACTATGCCTCGCAAAGCCCATGAAGAACTCTGAGAACTGATAACATCATTATCTCGATACTTTCATTAAGAAAACGCCATGCTCTCCGGAAGTATCAATGAAGTCGGCAAGCCACGGGACCTGGCCAGGGCGAAAGCCGATGATCAGCTCAACACTCACCGGCAATACTGGTACCACACAGTCGGATACGTACTAGCAATCTTCCTAAAGAGCGCCGATTACAGTATTGAAAGCCAAGTCAAGATACTTCGTCAATTCACTGACCTGGTTGCACCTCATCTGGGGACGTCGCTTGTAAGGGGACAACCACGATGGAAAAGCTTCATGACAGACAATCACACTCCTGTCGAAGTGAGTTGGGACTTTCATACCGGGAAGAGTCGCCCAACAATCCGCTATTCGATCGAGCCAGTTGGTATCGATGCTGGAACAACCTCAAACCCATACAACGAGCAAGCTGCGGCAGACTTCATACGAGACGCAATCAAGACGTTTCCGGAAACCGACACTACTCTACTTGATCACTTCAAGGCTCTGTTCGATCAAGGATGGACTGATGGCTCAGAAGGACATCAAACAACTATGTTCTGGGCCTTCGACCTAAAAGAGACTGCTACCACAAACAAAGCATATTTCTTCCCGGGTGCTGTGGCCTCTGCAACAGGGATGTCCACGCTGGAGGCCATCTCTCAGGCCATAACGTCTGCTCCTGGCTGCAGCTCAGAGATGCTTAGCTCGTTCTGTACATTCTCAGATTTCGTTGATCTACACCAAAACTTAGGCCTCGAGATCGATATGTTGGCATTAGACCTGGTTCATGTCGACAAAGCCAGGCTAAAAGTCTACTTTAGGGACAGACGAACGAGCTTTAACGCGGTGAAAGAGATCATTTCATTGGGTAACAAAACTCATGCCCCTACCATTGAAATAGGATTTAGGAATCTTAGAAGACTATGGGACGGTTTGTTAGATTCTGAAGAGGTGTCTGATGATGCTTCTCTCCCCTTCCGAGACCACAGGACGGCTGGCCTTCTCTACAACATCGAATTTCGGATGAACAGCACCACTCCAAAGGTCAAAGTCTATATACCCGTACGCCATTACGCAAAGAACGATATGCAAATAATGGGTGCCTTGGAAGGTTACCTGACAGATCAAGTGAGCAAGCAGCCGGACCTCCCGATTGAGCCACTGTATCCCAAGCACTATTCAGAATGCATGGAAAACATCTTGTGAGTCACTGCAATCTCTCCTGCGCTCTGCTCAAAGCTAACAGTAACAGCGGCACAAAGCTTCTTTCCAGCAGCCTTGGTGTTCACACTTACATCGCTTGTTCGATAGAAAGCGAGGGGGATCTTCGCGTCGTGTCTTATATAAACCCTCGTCCTTAGAGGCTACGCCATGGAGTTTTGAACGGTCTCTGGGTCTAGCCTAGCTTTCCTTTACTACAATAAATAAACAACAAGCTGTCGAAATGTGAGATAGGTATTGAAGTAAGTTTAAGGTGACTATATACAAGATCATTGGCCCAGATGCGATGACTACTATGCAGGACGCCGTCGTCTACTACTTGGATCGCTGTTCCCACTCCAGAGCGGTCAATATGAAGGCGCCCGCACCTCGAAGGTCATTCTGTCTCAAGCCAATGCTCGAGTAATACTGTAGACGGAAAAGGTTAGCCATACTCTTATGATTTGGCTATACCAATCAGTGGATGGTGATATCTTACCTGGAATGTCGCGTTACTTCCCAGACTTCCAACCTCGACCGTGCCCTCAAAGTTGATTGTACCGTCAGGGTTCTTGGTGATAAAGTCGTCCACAAGGCCGTTGTATGCTTTTGTAACCGTAGCAGAGTACTCAGCGTCAGAGATGAGGCCTTGTCTAATACCACGCAGCAAGCCAAAGGTGAACATTGCACTGGCACTCGACTCGATATAGTTGCCCTTGACGCCCACGTACTGGTCGTCCATGATGTTGTACCAGCCACCACTCTTCTTGTCCTGTGCATTCTTGAGACCTTTGGCTAGACCGGTGAAATAACCAATCAGTCGCTGACGGCCTGGGTGGTCCTTGGGGAACGATTCAATTGCCTCAAGCAGCGACATGATGTACCAGCCGATGGCACGACCCCAGATAAGAGGTGCAGCGCCAGTCTTGGGGTCAGCCCAAACCGCACGCTTGCTCTCGTCGTATCCATGAACAAGAAGGTTGTTGGGGCGACGCGTGATGGCATCAATCTTGTCGTACTGAAGAGCAATATCATTCCAGGCCGTGGCATTGTTCGGCTGGAAGAGACGGACGTACTTGGCGTAGAAGTTGTCGGCCATGTAGATGCCATCAAGCCACATCTGATCAGGGTAGACAGGCTCACGGTGCCAGAAGCCACCTGTAGGTGTGCGCGGATGGCGGTACAGAACGCCAATGATTTTATCAGCGGCAACCTTGTACTTCTTTTGACCTGTCTTCTGGTACCACCACAGCAGGTTGTTACCGATGCGGTAGTCATCCAAGGAGTGGCGAGCGTAGTTGAAGTTGACAATGTTGCCGTCGTCTTGTAGAATAGCGTCGATCTGGCGACGGAAGAAATCGTAGTAGGTTTGATTCTTGGTGTAGTCATACATGCCCTCGAAGGAGGTGTATAGTGTGGCTTGGCCGTAACCGTATGACGGTTCGACGCCGCGACGGATCATAGAGTCTGTCAGGAGTTGAGAGTATGATGGTTGGGCTTTTGATGGCGCGGCAGTTGTGCCAGCCGCCAAGACGGCAACCGTAACGAGTGTTGGAGCTTTCATGATCGGTTCACTCGGGAAGAAGAAAGGGCTTAGTGAGTGATGGTATTATGTCCAGGTCTTTACTGGCATTGAAGCTTGGCTCTACCAGTGTATGTTTTGGCAGAGTAAGAGGCGAGGAGGAGTTATTATAGTAAATAAGGATCTTAATAGGGTAAACTCTACTACGTATCCGGGCTTTCCGGCATACCCTTTGTTTCTCAGTCGATTCTATGAATACTACATACTGTATCCAATCGGGCCAGCCTGCAAATTAAGCTTATGAGCTTTTCCGTGATTGCATTTTGACTACTTGTAAAGTGTTTGGTGGAACGCCATACTCCGGAGGGGTTGGGGTAGCTTCGAGTACAGATCTCATATATTGCTTTGGTCCTACTTGTGGAAAAAACAGACTCCGGAGCTAAGATCGCCGGGATAATGTCTCGGAGGGAAGCTGGGGATGACGATCAAAAGAAGAAACTGCTTTGTTTTGTTTAATTAGCCTAAAATACATCAAGGTTTCGTAGCGAGTCTAAGACCTCGGTACTTATTTTAAAATAGGAGAACTCTAAGTGCCATGCTTAAAACTCGAGGGCTGAGTTACGGGGAGTATAGCCACTATCTCTTTTCACCCTGTTACAATTGGATATGTGGATATTTCTTCCATTGTAGACGAGACGTAGGACAGGATAAAGATGGAATTTGGCCACACAAGCCTTGGCATTTGCGCCATAAGGCTGACTGATAATGAACGCAGTGGGCTGAGCAGACACAGCCCTAAGGCTCATGCTTCTCATTGAGATATATAAACTATCATTCTCGTGGCAGGATATTCTAGATGTCTTAAGACCATTCCTAAACCTATTCATTGCCATGGCGAACGACACATTGACCGCACAATCATCCCAAGAGGTCAGCGGCGTAGCGGCCTTTTGGATCCTTGTCACGCTCGCTGTAGCTGCAGTCACGCAACCATCTACCAGCAGCCGAAGAAGAGGTCGACATCTATTTGATGGCAGCATTGACGTTTTTCGATGCATTCCAGCCGTTTGTCTCTTTGATGCGGCAATCGATCTTCATATGCTGGGTAGGGCTGCGCATCGAGCATGGACTTCACCAAAATCCGTCAATCGACAAGCCTTGTCCAAAGCTAGTATCGTGACAGTGAAGCTGGCACTATCTACTCTTACCGCGTTGCCTCAGACAATCAAGGCCTTTAGTCTCCAGGGCGTTCCGGCCACTCAGCTCTGCGCTTTCGTCTTCTTCTTGGCCACCACGACTAAGCTCCTGGTGGACCTCTGTGGCCTAGAGACCGACCAGCATCAGTCCTCCACAGAAAACACAGATGATCCAGTGAACAATCTCATCTTCTTAGCGCTTGTTGTCCAGACGCCGTTCCAAGTTTGGATCTGGCACAACATCAGCCTCGCAGCGCATATCCCGCTTCCCGTAGAGGTTCAGGTCCTTCGCTTCTATGGTGCATTTATCTGCGATTTGATCATGGTGATTCAAATCACGATGTGGATAGCATATTCTGCGGTACGGCGGCGCTTTGATTTCGCTTCTACGTACATGGCCCCTTTTTTCGGGCTTTTCCTATTGATATTGATTTTGGGAACACAACAAAAGCCTGCCGTGCCTCAGGAGACCGAGTCGGTCATCATCCCACCACCTCTCTGGGCGATGCAAGCAAACTATACCGCGGGTCTGATGCTTTGTGCTGCACTCATAAGCATATTGGTGGCCAAGATCCTGGATGGCCTTAGCAACATGACCTACAGGACGCAAGTGACTACGTCAAAAAAGGAAGATGGTACTGAGAGTGAACGCGAGACCAAAGTGTCTCCTAGACTGTCTGCAGCATCGGCAACAAGATTTGGCATGGTTGTTGACTGCTGGATCCTACGCGTTCTGACTGTACACTCAACAGCTAGTATGGGCATGTCCGTCACCATTTTTACACTGATTACCACGGTCTGCTATTATCTTCTGTGCTTCGATGGAAACGGGACAATAAATCCGAGTTGGACAAGTATCTTGGGCTAGAGACGCCTCGCCAGTCTTATACGGTATACCGCAGACAATACGCAGTCTTCTTGTTGCAGAAACTTTGGTTTTGAGAGTAGGATATCATTGACAAAACGCATTCAATGCATCAATACGAACAGTGCAGGTTTAAATTGTGAAATATAAGCTTTTACAGCAATCACCAATCCCATTGTGGATAAGCTTACCATCTCGACTTCGGAAACTTGTTGTTCGTCGTTGTGGTGAAAGCAAACTACCTTCAACGCGGTACTGAGCAAGCAGTTGAAATTAGCTGAAAGTTACTGAAACACACATCGTGGACTTTCGTAAGAGCTGGAGGTTATAGCGTATCTCTTTTGCCACCAAATATTATCCGGAAAGCGAATGCAGAAGATGATGTGACCTTCCAGGTCTGGCTTAACTGAGGCACACCAGCTACAGAAATGGCCCAAAGGCTGGTTTGTTGTTGATACTTGCATACAGGAGCAATGTGAGAGCCACGTAGCATGAGAGACAAGCATCAGATACTGTTCCGCGGGACATTACAAACCACTACTGCAGCACTTGGTCTCTGAATGGCCTGTTTTCATGTGGCCCAGTGGGCAGGCATTCTTGGCGGATTCAAGTTTATGCGTAAGCATGACATATTAACCAACGAGACTATAATGTAGAGGCCCGATTTCCCTCATCTAATTTGTACGGCTGTACTGCCGGGGTGATTTCTTCAACTTCCCATGCCGTATTGGGAAGTTCGGACCATCGGGGCAGCGAGCTGAAGTCAAGGATATCGCCTCTATTCGGAAAACAATACCAATAGGAACTTTAGTCTAAGCTTGCTTGCATTAGCTTGTTGTTAGTCTTCTTGCGGGGACGGCAGCTATAGGGCTAGGAGGGATACTTGCATAGATTTCAGCCTCAAAATCATTTACCTTCTTGATCGGGAGTGCTCCGCGAGCAGAAGCTGAACTGCCGACGGTCCGGCTACTGAATATCTGCATAAGTCTTGTTTTACATGCAACCCCAGACAGTAAGACGGGCATATTGAAGACAATTGTTCCGGTTGATCTTGTGATATACTTTGGTGCCTCGTAAAACTGGAATTAATGTCTGATGGTCAGATATAAATAGGAGGACTTGTTCCTCCCAAGAATACGAATATCACACTCAAAGCAAAAACCACAATCACGAAAACTAAAGCTCTCCAATCTCCTTTACACTATTATCAACATGAAGTTCAACCTTTTCCTCATCAGTGCTACCCTGGCTGGCGTCATGGCCGCCCCCTCCGAAGACTCCTCCGTCCTTGAGGCCAGAGACGTTGAGGCTCGTGCAACTTGCTGGAACCGAAGCAGCTGCGGCAGAGCCTGGAGTGGCAAATGCGAAGACTACTGCAAGCCCTACAAGTTCTCCCATATGGCCAAGACCGACTGTGGCATTCTCGCCAAGCGATGCTGCTGCAAGACCTAATCAACTGGCATACGACTGTCTTGAGATCTCATTAAGCGGGACGTGCTTGGTCATCCCAAGGCTTCTGTTGAATCGGCGAGTCAACAGAGCGAGGAAGGGTCCGGTTACTGAGACTCCTGGGCAGAGGGTTTCTTGAATTCAGGGTCGAAGGGCCTGGTCTGACTTATATGCACCGTGGACATTGGTGGATATCACAATGGATAAAAAGGCATCTCAGCTCAATCAATTCGACTTTTCACTTATACTGAAACTCATCTCGACCATCTTTTCGTGCTTTTAATCGTGACTCACAACCACACATGTCATTACCCCAGTGTTCTACCAGCCCTGCACGCAATGGCTGTATGCCTTCCTTTAGTATTGGATTGAGCTTACAAAAGTGTTGGGATATTTCGTTTATGAGATACTCTTTTCAGAAACTTGAGGAGGATTTTCTCCCTTGGCTTCTTCTTTCACCTCGGTAGGCCCTTCGAGATCCTCATGTGCACGGCCACCATACTTCTTCATAGTGTGCTTGTCGAGCTGTCGATCGTTAGTGACTGCAATTACATAGAAACACCAAACTTACCCAGTTAACAAGCCAGAGGTAGCAGAACATGACTCCGCTGCACACGATGAGAGATATAGCACCCTTCTTCCAGTAAGGCGTGTCAGCAGCACTATAGAAGATGATACCCCAGAACGTCCACAGAACCATAGATCCGATGTTCATAGAGAAGAGGGTGACGCTGCGCATGGCATCATCACCCGTTCGCTGCAGAATGATATTCGCCCAGCCGAAGATGAGAGGGTTAACCATGTATGCTGTACCAGCAAGGTAAAAGGCAAACATTGTTCCAGCGAAAGACAGGACCTTGACGACAAGCATTGCTCCCACAACGATTTGAAGAATGACGGCAAGAATTGCCATGGGCACTCGCTGACCAGTGGTGTCCATGTGCCAGGCGGCAAGCATGTTTGCGACAATACCAACGGCCTGGATACCGAGAGGATACGTGTTGATCTGAGCTTGCGAGAAGCTGTCGTTGTGGTGCTTGAGCCAGAGGAGAAAGTTGTTTTGGATAGGGAAGCCTTCGGTACTGGCGCAGACAGGTGACCAGAAGAAGAGGATCCAGCTACATGTACGGTTAGAAGCTGTGATGGACAAGCGAAAGGAATTGGGTTACGCACAACATGGGAGTCATAAACACTCGCTTGATAAGCGACATGGGCACGACGTTGTGGCCATCTTCCTTGATGGGAGGAAGTCTAGAGATTGCGAGCTTGCGTTCCTCTAGAGAAAGATACTTGGCCTTGGTATTGTCCGGGATATCAGGGAAGTAGAGGAAGCCGAAAACAGCAATGGGCAGGGTGATGATGCCGTCTGCGCATGTTAGTTAAGTTCAGTCAGTATTGATCCGGACGGAGTTGCCCACCGATCAAAAACACCCACTGCCAACCCTTCAAGCCAGTAGCTCCATGCATGCCCTTGTGGATAGCGGTCATCATAACACCAGCAAACATTGTGCCGACTTGGCCGGACGCAGTGAACAAAGCAGTTCGCTTGGAGATTTCCTCAGGCTTGTACCAAGCGCCGATGATGTAGATTGTGCCAGCGTAGGTACTCGCTTCAGCCAATCCGAGGAGGAATCTGATAACACAGAGTTGAGTCACCGTTTTCACAGCAGCACTGGCCATCTGGGACAAGTCAGCAGACAGTACAGGATACGGATCAGGGGGGTCTTACAGTCAAGCCAGCCCAGACAACGACCATGGAAGGAAACCAGATTCGAGGCGCGATCTTCTGGATGATGATGCCGTGAGGAAGCTGACCAGCGGCCATTCTGTCACTGCATTAGGCATGAACTTTTGGTCAAGGAGAAGAAACCTACCCAGCGATTGTGACGGAGAGAACATTGCTGTAGTCGTTTCCATCCATGTTCAGATCTTCTCGAAGACCAGCGACCTGGCGGAATGTCAACTGCAAGTCGCACGCTTAGTCCTGGTCGGTCCAACTTACATAGGCATTGGCAAATGCAGCACGGTCTGTATCACAAATTAGACAACACCATTTGGCAAGGAAAATGGCAACATACCGAGAAAGTTGAAAAAGTAACTGAGGCAGCAGTACGTCTGAACTTGGTCAGTTTTCATTATTTGGCGCAATCGCATTCATAGCATACCAAGATGAAGAAATCTTAGAACCAGTATTAGCTTTGCCTCTAGAATAGTTTCGAGGCGAACACACCCAGTTTTCTTACGAGCCGTCTCTCAGCTTTAGACGATGCTGCAGTTCCTAAAAAGAAGCCTTGATCTCATTAGCATATTTCGACGCTGTTTTCTGGCAACGCAGTTAACTCACTGCGGACTTTGGTGCCGACGCTCTTCTCTTGTGGTTCCATTTTCACTTGCAAATAGACAAACCGTGAGAGTCAAGGATAAAAGTGATGCAAAGTCGGGGAGAAGAAGTGGTCGACTTATCAATCGATTTCCCCCTCGCTGATCGTCCAGATTAGATTATCAGATTCATAAGATAAACAAGGATGAAAACCTTTCTGAATTAACCTTCTCCGGGGTTGCAACCCTAAACCAAGGCTAATCCTCATATCTTAGTGTCTACATCGTAACGGCGCGTTATTGAGTCAGGCTAGCTCGGCAAACATTATATGGCACGAGGCTGGGTGGTCTAGACGATCCATTTCCTCGTCAAGGGATTGGACGGGGTCGAGAGACTACATTCACTAGCCTGGCTGTCAGGTTAAGTCACAGGACTACATGGGCTAACGTTATCCGAAGCTATACAAGGGAGAAGCCGAGAGTACAGACAAATGGCCTTGAAGTATTCGCAGGCTATACCCATCTCGATGATCCACGAGCTCTTATACACGTTTAGAGGTGCCCAACACGATACCTCAAAAGTTATATCCCTCACATCAACCTACAACTGAGGCTTCGAGACCCTGAGGCTATCATTTAACCTTGTCCGCGTGGGGCTTCCTCCAGGATCGGCCGCAAAAAAACCGCAAGCGCCAAGACGGTTTTACCCAATACGGGAAGATTTCCAGCATTCAGTTCGTTCTAGAACCGGGCGTTCTCGTGTATGGTTGCCATTTTAATGTCTCAAAGAGGAATATGGCTTCCTTAGAAAGATAAATGTGGTACGAGCGGGAATAAAGTGAGGCACAACAGCGGACTTACCAATGTGTCGGTATTCATGCCGAGGTAAACCTTGTTAGTACGTACCAGAGAGTTCTAAAATTAGATATGTCCTCGGTTGGCCATAGGCAAAAAGCAGATCTAGACATATAAGGTCATAGCCCTTGATTCTAGACCCGTATTACTATAGCCAACATAGGTAGACAAAGCTGTTGCTAAGGAGAATGGCTTTAATTTCGCATCAGACCCCAGTTTTTGCTCTCTTGAGAACATCTGCAAGTCTCTGGAATTGAAAGTACAGCCAGAAACCAGGCGAGCGATGCATTCAGTTACAAGGTCCTAGAAAGAAATGATGTCTTTTCATATGGATCGCCGTTATGCCGAGTTAAATTTACTATAATAAACCTGAAATTGTGTAGTCGCAAGGGCCAAGGAAGCTCTCTTGACATTAAATATCGCTGCATATAGACTAATTACTTCAAGAGCCTGGTAATCGGCCACTGCTTGGCTCCCATCTTTGCAGTCGACGGTAATTTCAAGGACCAAACCGTTCACCTGCCGTCACAGTTTTATACGGGCAGCCATCCCAATCGCAAGTATTCTGAGTAAGTTAGTTGATAGCACCTCAATACAAATGCATGTATCAGCTTACCTTGTACACATCGGTTCCCCACCATTTGAAATTCTTCGAAGCGCCGGTGTAGAATATCGCAAAGAAGATGAGGATACCAGCAATAGCCACAGAACAGTCGAGAGCCGAGCTGAGTACAAAGTTGAACTGCCTCCACCACGACTTCTTGCGACGCTTAACAAGAACCCCAAATACAAGACCACATATGGCCCAGCTGCCGTAGTTGACTCCTGATGCCGGAGGGATATAGTTTAGTCCACCGAGAAACAAGGGAACATGGATTCTCTGCATCCATTTGACGTGAGGGAAAAATCTCTTCCTCGCGAAATGAACAATGACCGGGAGGATGGCGCCGACGAGAAAGAACCAAAGTAGGGATCTATACAGTGACCCTTCTGCAAAGAAACGACGAGGACCGAGGGCGCCCCAGACGACGCTTGTGTTGAAGTGAGTTCGCGAAAATGGACAGGTGAATCCGTTGGGTGCGTTCTTCGTGTCGCAGACATTGGGAATGTTTCCGAGCGCCCAGTTGAGGACTGAAACTTGGCCAAGAGTTCCAAAGATAATACCGACAAGTTGCACGATGAAGAGTTTTCTGGGTGGAATCTAGCCCACGTTAGCCATGATATAGGACACAGTCGGACCGGAAAAGGCTCTACGTACGTTGCAGTAGATGCCAAGCTTGAGATCCTGCGCAAAGGCCAGTCCTTTGATGCCTGAGATGTATCCGATGTTAAAAAACCAGATGTTGGCCAGGACTTTCCCTTCCCACACATAGCCTGCAATAATACGGCAGAAGATGTCAATCTGAATCTTGACATTGCTGGTTGCGTATACCCAGGACAGCTTCTTCGGTCAGCAAAGTGATATTAGAAGAGACCAAGAAACATACCGGGACAAAGAATATTGCCGATACAGCCATGGCGAAGATGACGCCATACCATCGGAGCTGTACGGGGTAGTACTCGTATGTGAATAGGCCAATACCCAAGGCCGCAAGAGCTGACGCTATGTACCACCATGTTGGAACATCTTCGTATTGGGGCTGCAACCTGTTGCGAGGCGAGGCGCTTTTCTCAGAGTTAAAAGAGGAAAAGGCATCTTTGAATGTCCGTATAATCGCATGTCTCTTTTCAAGAAACAACCATACGAAAAGCGACGAGATGGTTGCAAACGCGAGACCAAAGGTATTGAGGGCATATGTGACTGGAAGGTATATCTGTGTGCAAGAGTTAGCATCAAGCCGGCAATGAATAGGCCTCAGAGTAGACTCACATGAGAGTATTGTTCATACTTCTCGGGGTCAAATGTGAAGTGATCCTTTTTGTTGACGACCTTCGATACGTTGAAAACCTCGCCGGTATTGTCAAAGATGGAGTTGCTCTGGAGCGGCAGATAGGCCGAGTACCAGGTGTTCGAGTAGTATAGCGCAGGGCTGACAATGTAGATCCAAAAGACAAGGGATGCTAGAATATTCAGAATCGCCCAGACAGGAACGACGAGGGGCGATCCAATGTAAGCAATCTGGCTCCCTGGATAATCTTTGTATCAGTACTGATCATGTAGAATAGGATGGGTTTCTCTTACAGTCAAAGGTGAAAGGCAAGAGTCCAATGCCACTCTTCATGCCAAAGACTTGATTGACCACCGGGTTTTTGGGCGCAATCCAGCAGATCCAGGTAAAGTAGCCCAAAGCTGGAAAGATAAAGTCGGGGAACCAATACCAGCAGAACGAGGCAATGAAGGCGAGAAGGAAGAAGTGATAACGAGATATCTTTCTAGAAAGAAACTGTAAGTACGAGTCTTTGGTTCCGACAGCGAATGTTAAGGATGAACGTACCCTTTCACAATTTCCTTGCGAGGTGTATGCAACGCGGCATTGAGAGCTGTGTTTCCTAGTACGCCCGGCCATACCAGGCTTTGTGGCTCAACCACTAGTGATCGACTCAGTCCAGCCAGTGCAAAGCCAAATAGGATCGATGTCAATGTGGAGAGTAACTCGAAACCCCAGCCAGCTCTAAGTCCGTAGAAGACACGCTGTTCGGTCAAGACGTCGGCGCTCAGTCTGGTAAGAAAGCTCAGGTTGGCCAGGATGTAGATGAGCATGTTCTCCTGCAGTCATTATCTGTTAGTGGATGATACAACTTTGAGTTCAGCCAAGTATTTGCCTTGTAGTTAAACGGTCCCGGGTTCAGACTATGCCTCTGACCAAACAGAGTGATTCCCCAATCAGGGACCACATGCTCCCATGCCTTGCCGACTGGATAAGCCAGAAACTGGATTGCAGACTGAGACAGACTAATAGATGGGAACCGCAGAGTGTAAAGAGTGTTGACGCCGCTACCAACGAGGCAGAAGCCAATGCCAATGGTCCACATGCGAAGAGTGAGGCATGGCAATGTTGGGTCATCGGCCCTGAAACCAACTCCGGCAGCCGTCAGGACTTCTTCGACGGACTCTCCTAAACTTGCTAAGTATGGAATACGACAGGCTCTACATGTCAGTCACGTACCTGAAGACGTCTCGGACCGAGAAAGCTCTGGGTCATCGTCACTGCTGACGTCTGGGGAAGGCTGTGCCTTTGAAGTCTCCACTGCCATGGTAAGGGTATGTCAAGGCTAGATGAAGTAGAGGGTTAAGATCAGATAAGATTTAACTGGGCTTTTCGTATCTTATATCAACATCAGCCAAGAAAACCAGCCGGAGGAGACGGGGTCCCCGTTACACCCCGTACCCTGCTATGCAAGGGTTTTCAAGAACCCACAGCAACACTTGGAAACCTTACCCGTGACATGAGTATCTTGCAGGTACTTGTACATGACGGAATAAATGTATTATAGAGCACAAATCTGATGCTTGATGCCCCTTCTTGCATACAATTCTTTTCCATCACTCCAAATCACAGGCAAGTACTGCGTAGGTGCTGTGAGTATAAAGCTGCCATGAAGAATTAGCACCGAGATAATAGGCAGTAACTAATCAAAAGATTGATCAGATAACGTAAACTCAAATAAAATTAGTGTCGGCCGCCCAGCCAAGAAAAAGTGTCTGTTCGGAATTTCGGCACTTTTTTTTATCTGATCAAGAGCTAGAGGAGCCAAGGCCAAGACGGCACGTTTACCGAGAAACTTGACTCTGGCACGATATCATGAATAAAGCCGCAAGTCTAGATTTTTCTGATCTGCTGTGCAATTGCAGCTGTACCTAGTTAGTAGTAGTGTTCATTGGCAGCTGGCAGATGGAAAACCCTCATTGGCACGCATTTCTAACAACTCGTGATTATATATCAGCCAAGAACTTGTCAATTGAGCTTCGTCACGGCCTCTTCCGAAGCCGGAGCCACATTACCCACCTGCTCTTCGCTATCCCACCCTTCTACCGGTACCTTGGCTCATGAATCATTCACTGTCATGCACGTCCTTTGTATTCTCTAGGTTGTATTAGGTAGTTTCCCGACTTCACGATAAGAAGCCTGATGGTTCCTTTGACCTTTAAGCAGGCATCACTCGCTAGTCGAGTTATATTCCACGATTCGGAATAGTTAGCTCCATGCTGTCTTTATCCCAAGTCAAGTGCCGTATGCGAATATCATGACATGAATTTGCTTCATTTTCTTTATTACCAGTCTTCATGGCTATCAGCTTCCGCATTATTATTAAGATCGGCGGGATATCCGCAAAAACTAAACATGCTCGACAAAATCACGGAAGCTTCTTGGGCTTCCCATCACGGCCGTTTCCCATTGCGCCAAGAACTTGGGCAAAAACTTCATCCTTGCTATCCCACTCGTCTTTTTCAAGAGCAGCCCGAATATTCTTCAAAAATCTTGGTCCGCCGGGTCGCAGCATGACCTTTTCCTCCTCCTCTTTTGTCATGGTATTAATAAAGTCCTGAAGCGCCCAGGCTACAGGGTCTTTCTGAATAGGGCGAGTTGCGTCTCGTGGTGAATCCTTGGCTGTCTTTGCTGCAGTATTTCCTACCTTCTTATCAGACTTGGGCTTCCATCCCGACAACCGGATAGCAACCGCTATAGGGAGTGCCGACATGCCTGTGGAAAGGGCTTGGATTTCGCCAAGGGTCGTTGAATCGCTCAAGCCCCATAGTTCAAGCCATTTCTCCTCAACTTTGACCAGCGCACCGTAGGTCCAGGGGTGCTCCTCTTCCATTCTCTTAAACATCTTCCTGAACTGGTGAACAGCCTGTCTTTGCTGAGAATAGACCGGCTTCGAAGTCCAGAATGTTGAGTTGCTTGCAGTAATGGCTCTCATCTGCTCGAAGTAGCTTGGAAAGACGCCAGGAATGACTGGGTCGCGTAGCGGAAGTTCAAACAGACGAACTCTTACGTGGCCATACTTGAGCATTGCGGATTTTGTCTCGGATGTCCGGTTTGCTGTATCCTCTTGCGGTAGCGATTCCGTGGTGAAATGGAATAGCGCTGGGCCCGTCACTCGCCACGCACCGCACAAGAAGTGACCAGGACAGGCTATGTAGTGAAACTGCGAGCGGCCCATAAGTTCGTTCCGGTCACTATGGTGCAGAAGCTCATAAAATGCTCGATCCCATGGATCAGCCTTTCCTTGCATGGGCGCAGACTGCGCTGAAGCGTAGATCCAGTGGTGCCAGGGCGGTGCATTCTGGAAACCACGTCTGCGATATAAATCATCGAAACTTGCTAGAAGTTCGAAATGATCTGCGGTCCACCCTTTTGGCCTGCTAAGCCCTAGATTCTTTGCCCAGTCGACAGGGTTATGGAGTTGTTGTACGTGATAGGGAGGGAGTCGGGCGTCGAGATAATTACCAGTCTCAGGCATGCCAAACCAACTGTATGTTTTGACCGTTACCATGTTTCTTAGGAGCAACTCGGTATTGTCATTTGTCGTCTTGGCGTACCAAGGGCTCCAGAAAACCCCTTGAACGAGTCCGAGCAGGATGGTGAAAGCTGAGAAAGCCAGCATAAGCAGCATCTCGGCCTGGAACTGGCGTTGGAACGTTACCAGCTCATACCGAGCGTGACCAAGCATTGAGCGCAAGATATTCATCTTAGCAACAGAGCAAGAGAATCTCTGATGTGGAAAGGAGAAAGAATGGAAATAAGCGAGCCGGTCTTTCGCGTTGCTTATGGGCTGTTTTTACAAAACAAAGTGGAGTCTTTAATGCTTTGTGGTAAGCCTAGTTAGTGGTGACTAATTTCCAGCCGCTGATGCCTATTGTGCATGTTGTTAGCCCATAGTTAGCCTCCATTGACGACGTCTGAACGTGTCCCTTGGTAGAGGGGTGTTCTTGAGACGCGACGCCGAGCAAAGCTTTGTGTCTTTGATTTCTGCTGTAATATGCGCCATGGTCAGTTTCCATTCCAAGTTGTCACTGCGTTTATGTCCTTTACCCGCCGAATGGTTTCCAGCATTTCCGGTTCATTAGATATTATACACTGGGATGACTCAATATCGATACTCCAAAATCACGCTGTTTAGGGTTCAACTTGGTTCCAAGCCCTGAAGCTGGGTTGGCCAACGAGACATCGGGAAGTAAGAGGTCTATATTGATATTTGACCATATAGCTTACGTACCTGTTCTCGCAGCGTTAAGCCTCAAACTACTCAAACCCGAACCCAGGCTCACTAAGAATTACGAGGATGGCCGCCACTGTCACCTTTTAGACCATGTATCTTAGCTTGTCGCAGCTGGAACAAGTGATTATAGACATATGTTTAGTAGTACAGCGGCAACACTAAGAATAAAAGCTTTATACATGCAGTGATAAAGACTATTTCTTGTATAAGTTCAAGTGTTAACATAGTGCCGTTAGAATTCTTTTCTTTTTCACTGCGTTGAGGTTTTCCCACCCAATTATATGTCTTCTATTTAGTCCAAAACGGGCTAGCCTACTAAAGCAGACCAATCAAGTAATGCGTACGAGATCAATTGTCAATTGACCTAAATTAAATCGGGTATCTGAGTCTACCCTGGTAATTGTACTGATATAAAAATAACATACTTATGATAACTTCTATCCAGCGCCCGCAAGCTACCAGGTTTCCCACTGTGCCAAGAAAATGCTCCGGTTACTCCATGTTCTTTTTGGCTTGACTCCCGCTAGGCTTCTCTGGGCATATGCAGGGGCTTGTCGGGGCTGTTTGACGGGGGTCACTAAACTGGCATCTCTGGATGAGTTTCCGAGCCCCTTATCTGTACAGGTCATATCATGCTTGAAATTTGGGGAGTTTATACAGTTTTCAATCACGAATCCCAGTCAGAATTAATCCACCTTCCACTCTTATTGCTGTCAAGGCCAGCCGAGGGTCTCACCACTGCACATCTTTGCCGTCCAAAGATTACGTCCCCTTTGCTTACCAGGCCGTTGAAACAGGTGCGTAGGTACTCCTGGGGTAACGATGTTAGGGTTGTAACATTAACGTCGCCAAGCAGAAACTAACATTAGGCATTCGCTTGACTCCATTCTGGTCGCTTGCGGGCGCTCACCATTTCATGTCACTATCAGCTGCAGCAGCACCCAAATACAACGTTATGATACTCATGCCGCAACCGCTTGGTAACTGTATCCATCATTCGCGGGTAATAGTCCAACCTCTAGATACCTCTACACCAGCATGATGTTGCTCTGTTGTTAGGTTCTTCTGTGATTCGCCATCGCCGTTACTTCCAAGGTCCTGATCCCTATCGTTCTGTGACTTGTCAATATGCGTCGTCGACTTATGTGCTTGCGTGTAGACTTACCAATTCAATCCAAGCCATATGGTCTCCCCTTGGGTTCTTGGTGGCAGCCAGTGGTGCCTGTTTCGAACCCCCAAAGCTTGGTTTGGAGTAGTCGCTCAGCTCAGTGGACTTGTATTTCGATCGAATTTGAAGATAGAATGGTCGCAACATAGGAATATTGGTGCAAAGCCCAGCCAGCATAAGCTCTACTGTGCAGAGCATGAATGTTGTCAACGAGGTGCCAGTCAAATTTCCGATCAAGTCAATGACGAAAATTTGCCAGAAGCGAACAATGCCAATAACGCAACATCTGAACAGACTGTTAGAGAGAATGGAGATGAGGATAGTGCATGACATACGCCAGGCCAATAGCAAAGCAGGCAATAACGGCGGCTTTCTCTGTTCTTCGCATCTGCAGCTTCGAGACAGTCCAGATAGGTAAGACGACGATGAAAAGGTCAGTTACGACGTTTGTCATGATGATGCATTTGAGGATCAGGATCTGATCCAAACAGTGTCCGATTCGCATTAGAGTCCATTGTTGATGAACGGGACTGCATAGGAAGATGAAGACGAAGGTGAAAGCAAGTGCCCAAGACACAACGATGGCAATGACGGCGTAGATCCAGTTCCTCAATTCGAGGGAGAAAGCCCGCAAGTAGAAGAAGAGCTGGCTGAGTTTCAAGCACGCCAGTGCCCAGAGGTATATCAATGTGAAGGCGAACGTAAGCTATCCAAGACAATAGCGTGAGCCGGGCCGTAGTCTTAAGCTGCCAACGCAACGGACGCATGGAGTTCATACCTGAAGTATATACTCGAGATTGTTTACCACTAGAAAACTAGTCAGTATGTAATTCATTAGACGGAAAAATTGGGTCATTGGGTCAGGACGTACGCTTGGGGTATTCGGGTAAGGCTGGGTCGAAGTTGTAGCCGACTCCTGATACGAATACTAGAGAGAAATCAGATTCCATAAGTATAGTTGCCCGTAGAGTTATTACCTGTAGAGTTCATGCCAATCGTGCTCCCTGACAAGATCTAACAAGTTAATATGGTTTGCTTCGATGTCTAGAGACTGGCCTGGCAACATACAAGTGCAGCAAAGGCCAACACATCATCAGCACCGATACCTACTCCACGGAATCGACCCAATAAGCGAAGAGAAACAACGGCTGCGAACAAGACCCATAGACAACATATGGCTATGAGAGAATCGCGTGCCTCGCGCACCATCGGAATGTACTGAGTCCCCATATTGAGATGCAGAAGAAAAATGCGAGAAAAAGGCAATGCTGAAATGTAGGTTGAATCGAGAAGACTTGAGAATGAGTTGGTCAACCAACGGTGGAACTATGTAATATCGCTATCAGGAGTCAGTCCGTATGCAGGAGACCCCGTTGACCATCTTGAATAGAGTTTACCAGGCCCTGAAAACTGCCCCTCTCAAAGTTTCAGGTAATTTGAGTCTCTTGTGTAACCGAGTATTGGAGGTTTTCCCTGGATAGAGTTGCATCTTCCCCATGCTGTCATGTGGAGAGAGACAAGCTTATCGGTCTTCATCCTATCATCGTGACGCCGACGAGGGAATGAAACGTTTCTGGCAGGGGTCTGATGTGGTCTCGACGCAAGCAAAGTCGGGTTTCCTCCCCACTTGGCAATTTATATCGCGCCGAGAAACTGGCCGTAGGAATCAGTTCCTTGGTCAGTGTTAAGAGTGTCATCTGAACGAACAAGCCATTTGTTTATATCTACATGTCGTCTGTCAGGATCACAAAGTAATGTTCGCTTGTATATCGCGGAACCACTTCTGCATGCGACAAGCGAGAGCAAGTGCAGAAATTCTCGATGGACCGTATATAGGGCCCTTGCCTATAGCAAACTTAATTAGCTCTGTCGATCAGCAACGGCTATGGGGCATTTTGAGTCGAGCAAGAAGCACGTCTTGGCCCATGTTACGTTCGCGTATTGTCACGCCTGGTGAAAATTCCAGCATTGAAGATTTTGTGTCGTTCTCAAGCTATGACCTCTGGTTAGCCGAACATATCCACCAGGGCTATGCCTCAGATTCATGCATCTGACTTTGCTCAAGAAAACGATTCTCTGCTTGGGAGCGGCGTGGTTAAGCTCCGCAACGTCACAGGGATTCTCGGGAAGTTATCTCCATTCGTTATTTTAGCACCAGTACATAGTACCGTATTTTGGTAAAAACTGGGGACGGCAAACGGTATATAGCCTCTCACATTGCAGCCAAAAATAAGCAGACTGCCCTTGTCTAGTATTTCTCCTAGTCTCTCCCTACAGGCCCTCTCTCTCATCATGAACGTGGAGTCAGCCTGGGCAAAGGCCAACATCAAGGCCATCGCCTCGATCCAGACGATCGGTTACCTTGTCGGTTTCTGGGTTGTTTATCGTACCCTCGTTGCATTATACAATATTTCGCCGTTCCACCCTCTGTCCCGTTTCCCTGGGCCCAAAATAGCGGCTGCGAGCTATGCCTATGAGGCCTACTATGACTGGTGGCGTGTAGGAAGATATGGAAAAGAGATTCGCCGCATGCACGATATTTACGGTAAGTCAGTGGTGGATGGATGAGAGGCACCGAGAAAGACGCCTGACAAAAGCCAATGCAGGTCCAATCGTCAGAATCAACCCCGACGAGCTTCACTGCTCTGACCCGTACTTCACTGACGAGATCTACGCCGGACCTGGGCGTATTCGCGATAAATGGCAGCATCAACTGAACACCGGAGGAGCTGGACCAGTCTCGGTGACGGGTTTCTCAACTGTTCATCATGAGGTTCATCGCATGCGAAAGGGAGCTCTATCCAAGTACTTCTCCCGCCAGCAGATGCTGAAGCTTGAAGGCGAGGTCAAGGAGTTTGCACAATTGACTGTGGATAAGATGTTACGATCTGCTGGCGGAGAGCCATTTGACGTGAAGGAAGCGTTCAACTGCTTCACCGCCGATATTATCTCCCAGTATGCTTTCGGCGAGTCCATGGGCTTCATTGCTCAAGACGGTTGGGAGCCCAACTTTGCCACCTGGGTCAAGTCTTTCTTTCAGAGCGCATACGCCATGAGACATAATGCTGTTGCGAGAAAATTGGCCCAGGTGCTTCCTTTTCTGTCTGATTACTTGGGTGAGGACATCAAGCAAGTCATGCGGCAGATGAATGTCGTTATTCCTGGATATATCGAAGCCGCACTCAAGAACCCTGAAGGTGGAAGAGTTTTTGCTGACATGGTCGAGTCAAAGTCCCTGCCCCAGTCGGAGAAATCTATGTACAGGCTTTCTGGTGAGGGATTCAACTTTCTACTCGCTGGTACCGAAACTACTGCTGTAAGTCATAGTCTCATCTCATTTCGCCTCACATTCGGCATTGTCTCACATACAACTATAACAGGCTACTCTTACTGTCATCACTTACTATCTTCTTGCCCAACCTGTCACTTACAAGCGGTTGATGGCGGATCTTGAGGGCCTCGATCCACAGAACCTGAAGTGGATTGATCTCGAGCAGCGACCTTACCTGTGGGCCGTCATTCATGAGGCTTTGCGTGTCATGCCTGGCGTGTCTCATCGCTCAGCAAGGATTGCTCGCGAAGAGGATTTGATCTACAAGAGCAAGGACGGCAGTGTCAACTGGGTGATCCCTAGAGGCACCCCCATTGGAATGACCTCCATGATCAACCACTGGAACAAGGAGCTTTTCCCAGACCCTGACGACTTCATCCCCGAGCGATGGTTGGAAGACGGAAAGCCCAACTACAAGCTGCAGAAGTTTCTGATCGCCTTTGGCAAAGGCAGTCGTGCATGCATTGGTGAAAAGTGAGTGGCTGTGATTTTTCCATATTCCGACCCTGGTACTAATGCTTCTTTCAGTCTCGCCTATTGCGAAGTCTACATCATGGCAGCTTTGCTTGCTTTCCGAGTAATACCAAGGGCCCGCCTACACGAGACAACTATTGACGACCTAACGTATGATCACGACTTGATTGTGGTTCAAACAAAGAAAGGGTCGATCTCTGTCCGTATTGCTATTTCGTAGATAGTAAAGACAATGGCGCCCTTGATTTATGAAGCAGTTGGTATAAACGTGCTTAAAGACGCCAAACATGTGAGATACTACCATTAACATGTGTTGAAATTTAACTTGTGCCAATTCTTTGAATTGGTGCATTCTGTCCCAATCTGGATGTATAAATCGCAAAGATTAAATGCCCCGGGGGTCCTAGCTAGGACTGATTGCGTTACTGGGGGTCTCTCTTAAAGACGGCAAGCCAATCAACGGGAGGCCTGAACAGCTTTAACTAACACGAGCAGGGTATAGATAACGAGCAACTACGATACGCTAGACATTGAAAAACTGGCGAATCTTGTTGAACATTCAGGGACAAGAAGTATTTTCCACGGGGTCCTCTCGGGAGCCTCAGACTTGTCGACGGCAATAAGTTGATCGAGTCTAATAGCTCCATCGGTTCCAGTATGATGGAATAAGAGTATTCGCTAAATCTACATTACGCTGCGTTAGATACTAAACACGTGGTCTTCTATGCCAGCCTACTCTATATATCCACAAGTGGCCAACGATGCCAGCACGGCATACATAACATTTGCTCATATAAGCCGACTTACGCGTCACACAGGTCGACTCAATATTTGCATACATTCTTCAAGCGGCATACTTCCAACTCCCGATGCTGAACCGTTCTGTAAATTAGAGCATTCGTATAATACCAAGAACTGAAAAATGATGCATAGAATATCGCTCAAATTTACATACTTCACACGTTATATGCAAGGGAATATCAGTAATAGCGTGTTCTCAAGCTATGATGGGGAATTTTAGTATGGTTATTCTTCAAGGGGACAACTCTGCTGCAATGTCTCCATTACAGAGCTCATTTCATTGGATCGTCACTGTCAACTCTACAGCCAATGCTCGAACCATCAAGCAGTTTTTTGGCCATAACAACAAATCACTTGTACGCATTCCCTCCCACGCGACGCATCCATAAACAACTATCCAAGAATATTTCAGCCATGCTCTGTGATACATCCAGTTTAAACAAAGGCTCCTTGGTACAATTTCTCACACGGCGTTTGTGTGGTTATTTTTTCTACAAAGTCGGTGCAAACAGCCATCAACTGAATGAAATCAAGAACCATATACCAACCAGATCAATTAGATACATGCCTTCGTGTTCCTTTAGCAGCCCTAGCTATATGATCCCTTCAGCTTGTAGTAGTTTACTTACAACTTTGTTACGACGATGAGACCCTACCCTAGAGCAATCACTCTCGGTGAAGCCCTTTAATATGATGTCTCGGACCTAACTATAAGCTATTTTGAAACTTGATATTTTAATCTGTATCTGGAAATTCTAGCTTGGGGACCGGTAGTATTTTGAAATATGGCAATTACAATGTGGCTCCTTTCAATTCGCATTGGAGTCATGGCATTCTGACGCAGACCCCTCGGTGTCTGTTGACGAGGCCAATTGCACGCTGTCTCTAGACAACTGCCGATGGCCCGATTAAGTAAGCCTAAACCGATGTCATGTCCAGCAAAATCAGCGGTCTTCTGGTCGTCATCTCGAGTCAAGCTCATGTGGATCTGCTACAATACCCCTGAAAAGAATGTCATAAGTGCCGGGCTGCCGTGAGTTAGCATCGCCAAGACGTTGTACCGTGAGATCGCGGCGGGATAGCCAGAGAAGATCATCCCCCCACGGATATTCTGTGCCGAACCAGCGTAGGATGATACCACTGATGGAAGCCTCGATTGCTTCATCACGTCGTTCTAAGATCCAGTCATGAGCCGTGGTGAAATATATTCCGTGTTTAGCGAATACGTGGTTCTTTTGCATCTATCCTTGATATCTACTCTGATAACTCAAATGGACTTGATGAAATTCCTTCAGGGTTGTTCGCTTACTATCGACCACTCGCTGTGTTTCACGGCTCATATTTGACTTCCGGGTATTCCGGCGCCCGCCAGACCGTGCCCTGTTCACCGGGGTTGATCGTAACTATGCAATCGGCTCCGAAGATGCCGTCTTATCCGCATATACTGTGTATATACCGCGTGGCTGCCAAGCCTCCGTGGCCTCGTTTGTAAGATGAGGCTGTGCACCAGCTGCGGCACTTGTTTTCGTGTTCGATTTACCGAGTACAAGGTTAGAGTAGGTATGGAAATATCTCGGCATGAGTCCAATTGCTTCCCAGCCAGAACAAGAACCGAAGACTCGTAGCTTCACCTATCAGGTATGCCTTTGGCACCTCCACACCCTATCGGTCGGCACTCCACTTGAATTCACCATACTACCGTGCCAGATTAATTACATTGCATCCACCACAAGTAGAGAGCTTGCGCCACACTGCTACCTAGTAGTATGCACATGTACACCAGTCCTTATAATCACTCAAAATTAGTCGACGGGATACTAAACTAGAGTTAATAGTACGGCTATTCGATTCTGAGTTTCACGTCTCTGCTACATACGTCATTAGAAAATAAGACGTTTATGCAGGTGCACGAGCGGTCTTTGGTCTTTCCTTTGAATGCTTTTGCAATGGTATACCTTAGACGTTAGCTAACCGTTGACAGTTGAAATTGGGGATTAAAGACGGCTATTAATAACCGTAGTTACTATGGCTATTCATCCAATCTGGTGATAGAACTCAAGGGCCCAACCGGCAATAAGCTCTAATTTGACAGCTCCGGCTAGCAAGTTCAAAGCACATGCCTACTAAGTAGGCAGGGATCAGGGGGTGTTCTGAAAATTAAGCTGACGTCTACGATCAAGCAAGATTCCAAGGCAGGTCCGAAGTGAGCATTTTAGACATGCTTGCAGATCGGCGAAAGTAACCTCAGTAGTCGTATTCTAGCACGCGGGATCAAGGTGCAAGGGCATGGGGATTTTCGAGAAGGAATATAAAGAGCAATAGCTCCCATACTATATGTTCATCATCAACTCTTCCTTCCTTCCAACCTCGAGCTTCTACCATCGACGGCTGTCACAAACAATCATCATGTCGGTCCGCAGTCTAGTCTTCAAAGCCCTGGTGGCTTTGCCCGCTGTCCAGCTTGCTCTGGGCTTACCTGCTCCTCAGTAAGTTCATCACTCTACGTGTGATACTACGAAACACTGCTAATTGTTCAGAATGGGAGACTATGGTGAGAACAAAGGCCCTGTAGGTGGTGTCGAGCCCCCAACCCCAACTGTCAAGGCCGCAAGTGGTTCTCTGTACGGAGACAGCAGTTTATTCGGCGGTAACGCTGCCCGTCCCGATCCTGACAAGGCCGACTCTGCCATTGTCAAGGACCCTAAGCTTGTCAAGGGGCAGCAGGCAGACCCCAAGCTTGGAGTTTACCTCGACTTTGACAGCGAAGATGTCCCCCAGCCTATCCGCGGCAAGCTGGGAGCCACGGATCCTGGTCCTCGAACTTACGAGTACGAGAAGCTCAACCCTGATCTGTACGCCCCTCCAGGAACAGACACTGGCGATGTGCCCAACGCTATGTGGCCTCTGGGCCTCTCTCACAACCGCCTCGGAAGTGAGCCTGGAGCCGGATGGGCTCGACAACAGAACCAGGCCGTCCTCCCCGCTGCAACGGCCATGGCCGGAGTGGACATGCGTCTTGGTCCCAACGCCTACCGTGAACTGCATTGGCACACCGCAAGCGAGTGGGCTCTTGTCACCAAGGGCTGCTGTCGAGTTGCTGCCATCAACGATGAAGGCAAGAGCTTTGTCGATGACGTCTGCGCTGGCGATGTTTGGTTCTTCCCTTCGGGTATGCCTCACAGCATCCAGGCTTTCGATCAGGGAGTGGAGTTTCTCCTTGTCTTTGACCAGGGTGACTTTTCCGAGGACGAGACCTTCTTGGTATCCGAGCTGTTCCTCCGGAACCCTGTTTCCGTCCTGGCCAAGAACTTCAAGACCGATACCTCTGCCTTTGACAAGGCTCCCAAGGACCAGCTTTACGTGAGTTGTTCCCCATTGATGTCCCGAGTATAAACTAACAACGTGACTTCCAGATCTTCAACGGAACTCCAGCCCCCAAGGATATCAAGAAGCAAAACGAAACATCATCAGCCGGCTCACTTACAGGTGCAAACGCCTACACTTACCACTGGTCGCAACAGAAGCCACACACTGTGCCTGGAGGTTCCGTCAAGATCCTCGATCCCACCACCTTCCCCATCGCCAAGGACTTCTCGGCTGCCCTGGTAGTCGTCCAGCCTGGTGCCCTCCGTGAGATCCACTGGCACACCACATCCCCTGAGTGGAGCTACTTCTTGCAGGGCAGTGGCCGAGTCACCGTCTTCAAGGCCCCTGAGTCAGCTCGCACATTTGACTTTACTGCTGGAGGTGTTGGATACATCCCCGCCGGCAACAGTCACTATGTTGAAAACACTGGAGACAACGATTTGATCTTCCTCGAGGTTCTACAGGCTCCCAAGTTCTCTGACGTTTCTGTTGCGCAGTGGTTGGCCCTGACACCGAAGCAAATCGTCAAGGACCACCTCAAGGTGTCTGACGAGTTTATTGACTCGCTGCCCAAGGAGAAGGAGTTCATCAAGACAGGGAATCTCGACCTGACGGCTATCGCTGATGAAAAATAGACGTCGGCAGTATTTGGGCTTGGAGCACGGTTCTCAAGTCGGAAGGGAAGGCAACACATCATTGTATAGTAGGCTGGAAAGTAACAGATGTGTCTTCCCAACCATAGCTCTTTTCTTTTCACCAGAGAGCGATGTCATCCATCGCTCATGGCATTTTATTTATGGCATTATATTTTAGATAATCTAGTCGAGTCTAGTACTCTGGATTGAAATTGATACTTTTGTACATCTTGTTCTGACAGTTAGCTGTAAGTGGTTGTCCGGTGCATGGCTGTCAATGTGCCTATCTGATGGCTGACTAGCTGATAAGAAAGTTGTCTACCTGCCTAACTTGCCGTCTCAAAAGGCAGCCATGCTCCTCGTGAAGCAGTATGAGGTGGATATTGACTCAAGCTTTGCTCCTCTTTATAGCCCTATATTCTCATAACTTAGATTTTGCAAATAACTCGGCATGTGAGAAAATGGCTGCAGCTAATAGTCATATCCATTGGAAGCCTTGACAGCCGCTCTCAGAAGTCAAGAACCCTGCGCAGCCTTGTTCTTGGGCATCAATTCACCACTTGCTCACTTTAGCATCGCAGTCTGAAATCCAAAAACGTATCTTGGTTAATAATGGCCTTCGTTCCCCCAAGTATTCAAGATCAATACCGCTCTCCATCTTTATGGTTAGTTAAGGATTCGAGATGAATTGAGCCATCCTAACTGTGTAATAGAAATATCCAGGCCTAACTGTCATTCCCACATAGTAGCCTCTCAGTAAATTAACGAGGCAAATACATTAATTATCAATATGAAAGCAAGTCTCATCAAGAGGGTAATAGTCCACATCACGCTAATCCAACTGGACGAGTGTCCAACCCGTCCTCACCAGCCCTATCCATCCGCTCCATCTCGATGGTAGGGGTATCAAGCTCCAGCCAAGTGTCAGAGTCATTGTCGGTTAACGCTGCAAAGGGATGAGCATCATCTGGCTGCTGGTCTTTGGAGAAAGCGCGAACTGTTGACTTGGGGTTGATTTTGCCAGCTGGGTTCTGCCGTCTGTTGTGTTCGTGTTTGGAAGCCTCTCCTGGGCCACCGGCAGTCATTGTTGCCAGGTTACTTTCCACAGTAGGACGATGTGTGCTGTTCTGGGTGGAGCCACGGATGACCACGTTCATTATCGGCTTCAAGGACGGGAGACAAGCTAAGATAGGTCAGAGTGACACAGTGATAGATGAGCAACAATCATACTTACCACATATGGTGGCCACGTTGACCTCGACCCCAGTCCACATCATCTCCTCGCTAAACAGCCAAGTGACATCTATATTAGTGAAGTCAAGAGCAACCACATAGTATAGTCGGACGAAGGATACGGCAGTAACGCTGTGTTACAGAGAACCGGATCAGTATGGATCATATAACCGCGATGCCTTGTAGTGTCTCTTACAATATGCCAAGGACAAAAATGCCCAGAAGCGCCGTCCTTTGTGACTTGCGCAGCTGTAGATGCCAGATGCTCGGGAGTGGGATGAGGAGCATGAGTATGTCCGTTACAATGTTTGGTATCGCGTTGGCAATAAAAAACATCCTAACATTGACGCCGCATTGGAAATCGGACGGGGAAAGCTTCCTGTTAACGTCGAATCTCTCCCAAAAGGCCGTAATTGGGAAGCACTGTAGGCTGCTGACAAGAAGCTACAAATGCATCGTGAGTACAGTTGCCGCATAACGAAAAGTGACGAGGACAGCAAAAGACTTACAACAGCAACTGCCCAAGCGGAGACGATGAAGAATATAATCCAGATAGGCAACCTCGTACTACGGCCTGTGCTGAAAATGCGCCAGTAAAAAGCGAGCATCGACCATTTGATCAGCGCTATGCTGAACGTGTAGACGAACTCGGCAATGAATAAGCCCAAGAAGTAGACTCGAAGGCCATCCGGCGGTGCAACCCAGACATGTCTGCCAAAGCCGCCCTGAATAGTCACTGTGACAAGTAATCAGGATCCATCATTTATGGATGGACAGGGCATCCGCTCACTGTAACAAGTGACATCAAGCATAAAAGTGCCTGAGAATACCTATCAAAGCCATGTCAGCCACGAAACTACTTACCACTGTCATCTGGAAGGCAGACATACTAATGAGACGATGATGAGCCAGTCATCCCACCAGAGATGGTTTCTAGTGAGTCTTCGTGCTGTGATGCGAAGTATAACAGCGGCTAACCCCAAAACCCAGGTGACAACAAATCCCGAGACGAGGGAGGGGACTTTGGTTGCGCTAAAATCAAGTCCCGAAGGTGGTGGCGGCAGTGAGGACATGGTGAGGTTTCAAATAGATAAGGAGTCCTATAAGGCAGAACGAAATACTGCAAAGACGACCTGATAGTCAGGATGCTAGTATATCTTGCCCAGGTAGAGTGGGATCAGTGGACCCCAAGCTTTTAAATATTTATTGAACCCCTGACTACGAACAAGGCCAGGAGTCCAGTTAATCGGATCTCTGCCGGCTGCCGAAGATAGTCGGGATGGTCGTTTGACATTAATGGCCCGTTGATATACTGTGAATCCCATAACCAAACCCTTTACAGCACCTAGTCGCCTTGAAGCCCGTAAGGGCAGCGTAAATTGTCCAATGCCGAAAGAGGTCAGGCATTGAAATAATTCGACGATGTTTGGGCATCACTGATAAGCCGAGGCTACCAATAAGGTTGTTGATACTATTCTTGTTGTGGTAAGCAACACGCAGCCGTAGCGATAACTGCCCTAGGGGCTCTACCTCGTGCGCTGAAGCCAGTGGCATCTAAGTTCTCACAGGTCATCTACGTAGTATGAGCAAGTCCTCAGGCTGAAGGGCGTTGTCAACACCATCAAGAACGCCACACACGGCTCATAGGGGCCCTGATCGTGACGATCAGCTCCGAGCTAAAATCAACCATGGCCGGCAAGACTAGCATCCGCAAGTCTGAGTGACTTGTCAGAACAGGGCGTTTCAGAATAGGTACCTACCCCTGCCTTTGAAACACCTGCTCATCCAATGTTAATTTGCGGGGTAAACAGGCTACCAAAGTCTAAGTCTCATCCTTGGCTTCTTCGGATATTTACTACTTACTAGCCCTGCTAGCTTACTACTCAAACGCTTGCCACCACCACATAATCTGCGTACAGCTGTGGCGCCAGCCTTATTTCGGAATGTTCCCGTAGCGTCACCTCGGAAGATTTCTTAGCCGTACGTTTAACGCCGCCTTGGAACTGCCATTCGGCAAGCAGCCGAGCAGTTGAGCGAACTAACTACCTAGCTAGAGAAACTTGTATGGCCAATCAGACGCCGCCAGGCAGACAGATGACACTCAGTTGTCTTTTGACTACTGTCTCATCCCGTGCACTTGCAGATGCTTGATCAACTTCTCTTCCTCCTCTAAAAGATGGTTTTCCTCTCCTACGGGCCCTACAGTAGGATACAATAGCTCCAGTGGGACTTCACGAACATTGACTGAATTAGTGTCTTTAGTTCCAATGAGCATAGTCTCCACGATATTCCCATCGCCATATTGCGGCTCATTAAGGACTCGCATTAAAACAGAGGCGCATTGTTCAGGGGTCAGAGTCAGATCATCAGGCCTGACTCGATCACGGCAGTATTCAGGGTGGAAGATCGGGGTCTGTGCAACAAACAACAAGTCAGCTATAATCTTCTAATAGCATTCGCCAGGGATACTAATGGCTTGTAACATCTCATCTTCAGGAGGGCTTGACAGGAGATGACTTACATAGACGGCGCCAGGACAGACGGCAGAGTTTCTAATGCCGAACCGTT
The DNA here is from genome assembly GCA_021655895.1 of Fusarium sp. NRRL 66739. Classification (NCBI taxonomy): domain Eukaryota; kingdom Fungi; phylum Ascomycota; class Sordariomycetes; order Hypocreales; family Nectriaceae; genus Fusarium; species Fusarium sp. NRRL 66739. The sequence goes on from JAJJWO010000432.1 coordinate 62,524, forward strand.
TCCTCAGGCAGGCAAATGACTTAACAAAGCTGACAAGAGCCGCCTTGCTAGCAAAGTATAATGGCGTTTGTAGCGAGTGGACGTATCCCCCTAAACTCGCAATCCACAGCAGATTGCCTTCAATGCTGCGGTTCTCCAACCAGTAGTGAATAGCGATTTGCGCTAGTCTGATTGGTCCCATGGTATTGACAGCGAATGTCTTGTACACGCCGGGACTAGCATCCGGTTTGTCTTCAGCCAGAGGCGAGATGCCAGGGGCGTTCCAAAAGGTGCTTGATGGTGGCTCATATAAGCCGGCGCCGTTGCAGACGATGTCGATCTGGCCCAACTTCTTCAGTGCACTAGCCCAAAGGGACGAGATTTGGGCCCAATCACTGATATCGCATTCATGGTAATAGGCGATGGGCTTGCTGCCGTCGGTGGTTGTCCATCGGTCGATCAGCTCTTGAGCTTCAGGCCGCAATTTGACGTCAGCTATGACAACAGAGCACCCGCCTTCGAGTAGCTGTTTGGCAAATGACAGAGAGATACCTGTTTCTGATTTAATCGTCGATTCCCTAAAGAGAAAGCCCGAGCTGACGCTCAAGTACAACTTGACCTACCCGATCCAGCGCCAGTCACAATAGCATTCTTCTTCTTTATGTCGTACGCGGACATCTTCGTAGCGAGTTCCAAGTCGTTGGGTGGGTGAAGAAGGTTTGCCAAATTTCCAGAAAAAAGGATAGTCCGAGTGCAAGTCGAGCCAAATGCATGCGAGGGGTTACGGAGAACGGCAATATCTATGTTGGTCGTCCCTTGTAGTAATCTCCCTTGATCCACCATCAACCCCTGGCTTACCCTTCCCCGATGGTGGCTGAGAAGTATGGAACAAACCCCGCATCGCTCATGGGGTTCTTCGGACACTATGTACTATGTAGTAGCTAGACCAATTTATCCTAGCATGTTTCTCGTAGGACTAGGGCCTTGTGATCAGTGGTTATGCCATTAGTTGATCACAGTTGATCAGGCCATTGTTGATTGCCAACCAACAATCAACAAGGCCCTTGTTCCTATTGTAGTACACTTGTAACCCTTGTCACCGGACAAAGAAATGGGCTCCGACTCCATATATCCGGAAAGATAAGAGAACTCCGATTTGCTCGAGACGACGATGTGTAATACTACGTGGTACATCTCTCCACCTTGAATGTTGGTTGGTTCCTTGTGAACAGCTCAACAAGCCAAATAGCTCAGTGATTAACCATTAGGTGGCTTCAGGTTACAACACAATGCCAGCACATCTGTGGCATGCAATCGTGATGGATTATCAAACCCATCTTTCTTACCAGGTTGCAGTAGCAGAAAACCACGTTCGACTACATCTTTCTGTGCCCAGATCGTCAAGGCTAAGTCTTCCTGCTTTGGCCACAAGGTTACCTCGCCTCGCACCTAATGCTACATGCGGTAACACTGTTAGTCTTAATCGTACGATTTTCGAAAACATTTGTTGGTTGTGTTATTCAATCCTTGCATTCTGGGCTATCCTTTGATACTTTTGATCTGCAGAGTATATGGGCCCGCATGGGCCAATGTAGCTGTAGTTCAGTCAGGGGGATCGGTGATAACGCCGTTTCCACTAGGTTTGTTAACCAGGATTTGAACTCCAGGGATGATGCAAAGAGTTGGATTTCGGTAAGCACCCTCGCAAATACCCAGGATTATGGTGTCCCGACCAACGTCTTTGACAACGCAGGGAAACTGTTCTCAAGCATTTGAAAAGGTCTATATGAGATTGAAGTAAGGGTTGAGCAGAACTCTGCCGAGAGTCTTGAGAACAATGTGTGGAATGCTGAGAACTCTAGTGTCCTCGACCGCATCATCTCTTCCTTCTGAGTTCTATTGATAGGTGTTATTCCAGCTCCCTTTTCCAATCATGACGGACGCTATAGAACCTTGGCATTCTGTAAGACCAACAGGCCTCGCTGCTGCAATGCTCGTTATCGACATTGTATTTACCGTTTTGTGCCTTACCGTTGTTGGCCTCAGAGTATGGATAAGGTTGGCAACTCATTGCTTTGGCCACGAGGACTGGCTGATGTGCATTGGAACGGTAAGTCTTCAACGGCTGGAACAAAGCATAATAACTACTTACTGTCAGTATTAGACACTCAATATGGTGCATAATGGCATTGTCATATGGGGCGTTTTTACAGGTGTCGGAAGCCCGGACTCGAAGCTCAATCGAGCCATGATGATCGAGGCCGCAAAGGTAGGGGGCTCTCCTTACACACGTTGAACGGTTTATTCTGACTACATCTTTAGAGCGTGGCACTTTGGCAGATCTTCTACGTCAGTGGATCTGTCTTCATCAAAACCTCAATTTGCACCCAACTCATACGTATCGCTACCAAAAGAACCTACAAGATCTTCCTTTGGTGCCTTATCGTCGTGTCAGTTGCTATAACACTGATAGCCATTTTGGCAGTGTTAGTTCGGTGCAAGCCAGTCGCTGCGTCGTGGAACCCTGCTCTAGGAAAGTGTATCAACCAGAACATCATCGTTGTCTTGACCTATGTTGTCTCGGGCATGAATATTGTAACCGACTGGTCGGTTGCCATTATGCCAATCTTTATCCTTCGCAGTGTCCAAATGCGTGAGTCCTTGAAGAGGATGGCCATGTTAGTCATGAGCCTTGGTGTCTTGTAGGATCTGACTCTCTTCCTATCTATCATGGTATCAGCTGACAGACTCTATCCAGAGCTTCTGTGGCAACTATCATTAGATTGCCATACTCTTCCGCCTATTCCAAGCCAGAGAATCAACTGTGTAAGTCCCATTTCTTTTGAGAAGGGTATTCTAATACGTCCCTTAGACGGTATCGGGCATATCATCCTCTGGACTCTTGTCGAATGCGGCCTGGGTATCATCGCCGGCTCAATGCCTATGCTTCGAAAGCTCTTCAAGACCTTCAATAAAGACGAAAGCACATGTGCTATCAACTCGAACGACGTCAACCTAATTACTATAGGACAAATTCGCGGAAGGCATCACGCAATCTCTGACGAAGATGTGCAGCCGACAGTGATGGCCCGAGACGATCGAGATAGCGGACGAGACGACGAAAGTACAAAGAACATCATCACAGTAACACACAAGAAGGATTAGAAGAGGACTCTTGGCTAATTCGAACATTTTGTATTATCCTCTGGTACCGTCCGTGGCGAGGAAGGGCCGTGGGCATTAAGCTAAGCCTTATATATCGGGACTTTGTAGTCGTCCAACCACTTGTCCTTGATTATTACTAGCTGAGAGGCTTGAACCTTTTTCAGGTACTCATCTTCAGGGGTATCTTTGTAATCTTCTCTGTCAATATCCACAAATCCCTCCTTTGCGATAGATCTCGGAGTGATCATGAGAGAGCGGCCTGCGAAAGGTGTCAGTACACGTGAGAATCCCTGTGATAGTTCCAATACTCACCATTAATAGACTTATCCGTTGCAATTCGTAGCATACAGCTAGCAACATCTTTCTGCTCGCCAAAGTCGACGCCGTTGTCGATAAGCCACTTTTCGTACTCGGCTGTTCGGATAGCACTCTTTATCCAGCATGGCGCAACGTAGTTGATACGGATGGATTGCTCATGGCTGGATCTTCTGACTGTTCTCATGAAGCCACGCAATCCGTATTTTGTGGCCGTGTACTCCCAATTACCCTGTCACATCCTTGTCAGAACATAGCAATCGAGAGCCCAGAACGTCACTCACAGGAGAATCGATCCACGCCACCATACTGCCTGTCATGATGAAGCAGCGATCTCGTTCTTGGTTAACTGGCTGCTTGCGGAAATAATGCACCGCTAGTTTCCATGTGTAAAATGTGCCGTCTATATTGACGCGAACAATGTTGAGATCGGGTTTAGTTGGCTCATCATTGGGATCTGAAATCTCTTTGTTAGAATCTGGCCCCTAATTTATACACAAGCTTGCTTTGGCACTTACCATCCAGATTCCACAGACTGTCACCAGAACTCCGACTGATACCGGCGTTTGCGATTACCACGTCAACACTGTTGCTTGGGCTCTGGCTCTTCGCTTTCTCAAAGACCGTCTTTTGCTGGTCCCAATCTCTGATATCACATTTCACGAAAGCGCATCTTGTCCCATCGGCATTGAGCTCTGTTTCAATGGCTCGGCCACGCTCCTCGTTTACGTCGGCAAAGGTCACGAAGGCACCGGCAGCGACGAAGTCTCTTACGAAAGTTTCGCCCATGCCATTAGCACCTCCAGTGATGATAACTGACTTTCCCCGTACATTGTCTAGTTGGGGAGTGACTGTGTGGTCAATGGGGCCGTTGTAAGAGTAACGATCTAGAGTCATTGTTGATGGTTGGTTTTGGGGTTATGTGTGATCAAGTTAGATGACTAGAGGTAGGAAACACTCAAACGATCGATTGCGAGCTTTAAGCAACATATCATCAGACACCAACCACATCGCCAAGCACTCGTCCTCCTCCGGCCCCTGGTATCGTTTCCCAACCCCGCACTCGGCCTCCGATGTCCGTCCCGGGGCGGCAATCTTGATTAGGATAACCGAATTCACGCCATGTCTTGATTGCCGAATCTTTCTAAGTCGGCCTAATGCAGTCTTTGCCGGCCCTGGTCAGCAGCTCTTTGCTGTGGGCTACTGCTGAAAGAAGTAGTCTAACCAGCCAACACTCTGTCGTTTGCAAGATATAATGAGTAGTTCAAAAAGCGCTGGACGTACAATCACAAGACTTGGATAACGCAACCAACGACTCGTCACGCCTGAGGATAACCGCAAACTACAGACCTTGAAAGAGTTTACGCCAAGTATTCACTATGCCTGCTTTTGTCGAGTCTCCAGAGACCAAGGCCCAAGCGGCCGAGGATCTCTCACGGATGCCAGCAACAGAGCTTCCAGAGTTGGTCATGAAGACTGAAGCAATCCGTAATGGAACCACTAGCCATACCAACGGTCATATCACAGATCCGTTCACGCTCAGCCAAGAGTTTGCATACACACCGCGCAAAATCAGGGTCTTCACTATTGGTGCCGGCTTCTCCGGTCTTCTCATGGCGCACAAGTTCCAGCACCGCTTTCCCGACATGGAAGACATCGTGGAACACACCATCTTCGAGGCTCGAAGCGACATTGGGGGTACATGGTTGGCCAACAACTACCCCGGAGTTCAGTGCGATGTCCCAGCTCATATTTATGTATGTTTACCGTCCAAATACATTCCCTGATCTAATCGCCTCCAGGCCTTTCCTTTTGATCCCAACCCTAACTGGGAGAGATTCTACGCCAGTGGGGGTGACATCTTGGCTTACATGAAAGCAACAGTCAAGAAGTGGAATCTTGATCGTGATCTGCAACTCAATACTCGCGTCGTTCAGGCAAAATGGTTGGATGACCTAGGCCAATGGAAGGTGACCGTGGAGCATGAAAATGTTCAAAGAGATGAATACTGCCACGTATTAATTTCAGCCCAAGGAGTGCTCGTGTGAGTACTTTGCATACACTCTCAATTACATGCAGCAGTGCTAACTGTACAAAGACACGAATCGTGGCCAAAGGTTCCCGGCTTGAAAGACTTCAAAGGCCATACCACCCATTCAGCAAGCTGGGATCATGACTTTGACTATTCCAACAAGCGTATAGCTGTGATTGGGAATGGCTCGTCAGGGATCCAAATTGTTCCGCAGATGGCCAAACTCCCTGGTACCGAGGTCACCAACTTCGTTAGAGGGCCTGCCTGGGTCTTTTACCGAGCGCCTCCCTCGAAGCATCTGGGAAGAGAGGACGATGACCCCAACCCTCGATATACAGAACAGGACAAGGCCCGATTCCAAGACCCGGAGCTTCATCTCCAACATCGCAAAGGAATCATCTCTCGAACCAACAAGTCCTTTTACATCTTCAGAAGAGGCGAGAACAATGAAGCTGGCATGAAGATGGCAGCTGAACAAATGGCTGAGAAACTGGGTCACGATCCAGTTCTATGCTCTAAGCTGATTCCCAAATGGGAGCTGGGCTGTCGTCGTATAACGCCGGGGCCTGGATACTTGGAATCTTTCCTGCGACCCAACTGCCATCTAACAGATAGTGCTATTACACAAGTGACTGAGAAGGGCCTCAGAACCGCTGATGGCAAAGAGCACGAGGTCGACGTCAGTGAGTAAAACCCATCCCAACTACTGGTTGCAGGAAGACTGACTAATATTTTAGTCATCTACGCCACTGGCTTTGACGTCTCTTTTCGGCCACGTTATCCCATTATCGGTCTAAATAATATCGACCTTCGAGAACAGTGGAAGGAAGATCCTGAAGCTTATGTATCAGTTGCAGTACCATCCATGCCCAACTACTTTATGATGATGGGTCCCAACTGTCTCGGCGGACACGGTTCGCTCGTTGAGTCTCTCAACTGGACAGGTGACTACTTTGTCAAGTGGATCAAGAAGATGGCAACCGAAGACATCAAGTACGTTGTGCCCAAGCAGGAAAAGGTTGATGCCTTCATCAAGTACTGTGACCAAGTCCACAAGACTCTTGTCTGGAGTGGTGGTTGCACTAGCTGGTACAAGAGAGGCAAAGTTGATGGGCGCGTCACGGCGCTGTTTGGTGGTAGCGCCCATCTCTTTAACCGCATGCTTGGGGAGATCCGTGCTGAGGACTTTGAAATCACTTACAAAACGTCGAACCCGTTCAGGTTCATGGGCAACGGCTTTACGGCTTTTGAGATGGATCCCGAGAGTGATTTGTCGTGGTACGTGGAAAAGGCAGAGACACTCCGCTGTTAGCCCTGAAGCCGAAAGATAGGATATGATCGGTATATAGCTATTTTAGTTGAAGCAATAACACATTTTTCATTCATTCACTATTAGATTCTGGTCAAGTGCAGCGTGAGGACGGCATTGCTTGCCTGTCTTGGTAGTATTGTGTTTTCGTTACATAATTACAAGATGTCCAAATTGATGGTTGAGAAATCGAAATTGCAATCCACGAATGGCTCCAATAGATCTTGATAACGGTTGAGTAAGTCTTCGTGAAGTACCATATTCTCTGGTGAAGGCAGGGCGGTTGTCGTGGTGCCGAACTCATTATCAGCAAGAAGACAATCTGCGATCCGACTAGTAGATCTGGTTACAAAAGGAAACAACTGCACCCAGTCGAACTCGCTCGACGAGGTGCTTGGATCCCCTTGGCCGCCATTGTTGGACCTATTCGGCTCAGTGACTCTCGTTCTACCCGGATGCATCATGGTACGAGGCAGCGTGCGAAGTCGTTCAAAGCCTTGCCGTATCACGTTGGCAGAAGCCCACATATGTTGAAGTTGACTGACAGCTTGATCCAAGATATCCAGACCCTCCTCAGCTTCCTGAGAGAACTGCTTAATCCGGCTCGCCTGGAGAAGTGCGATGAAAGCTGTGCCGCAATACCAGCAGGTGATGGCCATAAGGAAACGAGCATTTCCGCGGGATAGAATGTCTCGGAGGACCCTGGCAATGCATGAAGCAGCCAATATTGCCGGTGGCAGAGCTTGAGGCAGATCCGGGGTTGACCGCTGGAGATGCATGACAATGATAGTCGTGAGGTAAGGAAGATGCAATTGGTGAACGTCGCGGTCAAATGCCTCTGTACGGCTTGATCCAATCGGAAGCTGAAGATCTGGTGGCAATGATTGAACCCATTCGACGAGTTCTTGTCTCAATTCTGTGGGAAAAGAAGGAGAGTTTGAATCAACAGACGTAGACAATGCCTTGGAGACTTTTCCCATCAAGCCACATAGACGAACCCAATACTTGAAGATACGCCCTTTTTTCTGGGATACAGGGTCACTTGGAAAGTCGGACGGCTGGACTTCCTTGATCGTCATGTCTTCTGGGCAAATGATGCAGGGCTTACTCTGGCAAAGAGATGTCAGTCGCTCGCGCGCCTGTTGCACGATTATTAGCATATCGAGGAATAGTATGAGCCAGCGACCTTACAAATACGGTCCACCACAGTCGCCTGCGTAGGCTGAGATGGAGCTCCCTAGGTACGAGGTCGCTTTCTTTGGGTTCACGATGGATGTTCATCTGTTGCGCGTGCCTTATTATGACCGACGTCCACCACCAAGATGCATGGCGATGAGCCGTAGCCGGTGAGCGAGGAGCCCACCAGTAGAATAGGGTGATGGCCTTGAGTGCCGTAAGTATATCCGGCTCTTCATCCTCATAAAACATCATTCTTGCTTTCTTGTAGTACGAAGCCGGCCCCTCATGCGGGATTAGAGGCGGCTGTATATGGCTCGCAGCAAGCGCAAGAGCATTCGCAAGCATTGGCGACCTCTGTAGCTCAGACTCGAGTGTCTGACGATCAAGAACCGGACACCATGGATAGCAGTATTCGAAGTAGGTCTCAGAAAAGCTTTGCTGGAGCTCTTGCTGCCGGGGGTCTGATGCTGGATTTCGAAGCTCAAGATTTGCGACAAGTTCTTGCTGTTCGGCCTCGAGCTGGTTCTCAGGCCCATAGATCTGGAGAAATCCAGTGTCGACATCACCTGCATGACTGCGGCCGGCACCCTCTGTTGGTGATGTACTAGTCTGAGTCTGATGAGTGACGGCGGCATCGGGGAAAGGCTCGGTTGAGGGCACAGCAAATACCACCCTTGGAGATGAGGCAGCAGCAGAAACTGGCGGCTGAATAACTATCTCTTGATCTATAACATCATTTCCGAATTCGGTAGCTACGACATTGGGCGGGTCTGGTCTGTTGTTGTCCGCTTCTTCCTCTCGATGGTGTTACTATGACCCAGGCCAGAGCATGGGAGTGGAAGGGGTCTGGCTTACCGTCACGGATGCTCGTCCCAGCCTCGGTACCACATTCTGCTTGTGTGGACGTTCTACGGCACTGCTTGCCTCTCTTGGACGGCCGAAGATGGCAGTCCTGGTCTTGGTTATTGCAGTTGGTGCATCGTGAGTGGCCCTCCGAGTTCCGGCTCTGGCAGACGGTCAGCAGCCGGCTCGTGGATACGGAGTAAGCAAGTTTACCTGCAGATCACACTTGATCTTTTTCGAATGGCAATAGAAACAGACGGCTTCAGCACGCTTTCGTTTCGGTTGTTGAGCCGTAAAGTGGAGCCAGTTGCCGACGAGTTCTGTCATTGCCGGATGATAGTGTATAAAGAGCAAAAGACACCGAAATCGTACGTCGTAGGTAGTTGCCGAGATCAACCCCATGTATTAGACGAGACCGAGGCTACAATGCTACCTTGTCCCGGGGTATCATGGGGCAAAGGAGGGGTAGAGCGCGGGGAGATTACGAGTCATTAAGTAGCGTGCCTTGGCGCCAACACGATGACAAATGCCGAGCTGGCTCTATTCAGGGTAAGTAACGTAGATACGGTAACATCTAAACAAGATATAATTGCAAGTTAATTTAAGCTTAAACTAAAGTGCACGTGGTTCTTGACAAAGTCAATACATAGTAGACGTTATAGTGCATGGGCGTGTCAAGGTTAAGCTTAAACACTGATGTGCTAATCTCTTTTGCAGGCATTTACCAAGTTTCGAGGAGAATATCAATTCGAATTACAATAACATGACACAACTTTAAATTATGAAGGATATAAATTAAGCTCCTGTACACACATCCTCAGATCCCACAGCCAAGGTAGCCCTTGGAAGCATTTAGAGAATATAGCGGAATTGCATATTCTGACTTGTTAGCATGCATTCGAGATCGGGACAGAAACACCAACCTTTTTATCAGTGAGATCATCCTCATACGCATGATCGAATCCTTCCATGATCCCAGCCTTGTCGCGTCGTCTATTAGTCCACATGCACATGAAGCGGTACGCAATGGCGAGCAAGCCAGCAGCAATGGCTGTAACAACCACGACGATGAAACCTGGCACATAGCGAGGCGCATCTTCCTTTCTGAAGCACAAGGGGCCGACAAAGTTACCTATGACACTATTTAGACGGCTCGCTCATGGCAGATTGGATCTTGACTCACCCAAGCAGTAGCCGATGTAAAGACCAGAAGAAGCGATCGAGCGCTTCGTGTATCCTGCCGTGTTGGCAATTTGTAGACCCATGAGCACTGCGTAACCACCGCCAACTGAGGGCAGGATATACACAGCAAATAGGAGGGCACCTGTTGCCGACTGGGGCAGTAGCCAAAGCAAGAGAGAGGCCAATACGGTACCGAGTTGGGCAACAAATACCAGATACGACCTGATATTCTTGTATCGGTAGGCCAGGTAAGGCATGAGCAGTTGAAGTGTACCAGCATATAAGCCGCAGGGCATCATGAGGAGTAGAGAGTTGAGAGTACTGAACCCGAATCCGTTGATGATGATAGGGACAAAGGTAGAGATGGGAGCATTGGCAATCATCGACAAGAAAGCGATGGCAAAGACGGCCCAGAATTTGAAATCCAGCAAGAGCTCCCAGATCTGGGCGACTTTGAGGTGAGTGTTTCGAACTCCAGAGTTATTTGTCTTGAGTCGAGCAACAAGGATGTATCGCTCTCTTTCGTTAAAGCCCTTGGCTCGGACGGGGTCAGGAGGCAGCACAAAGACAAGTACGATGCCCCAGACGATAGTGAGGGCACCGGCGAAGTAGTACATGTATCTCCACGAGGAGACGCCTCCGTTGATCTGACCAAATGCATAGTTGACCAGAGGCGAGATGATGGAGACATAGCCAGTACAGCTATACCAGATACTGTTCTCCATGTCAGCATAAACGCATATGGTGAGTGGGTGTATATGTACTCACCCCATCCGCATGGCTTGTTCGTTCTTCTTGTAGAAGCTCCCCTAAGAGAATGAGTACCTGCACAATGGCTCACAGGAAAGTCACTTACGACAATCAACATAAACATGGGGCTGATGCCGCTTTCCAAGAATCCGAGGAAGAATCGCTGCGTGTATAGCGTTTTGTAGTCTGTGCAGACCACCGTCAAGATAAGACAGATGCCCCAAACCGTAACAATTCCCGAGGCAACTCGTTCGATCGGGTATCGCTGCGCGAGCATCATGCTTGGATAGGCACCAACGATGAAGCCAAGATAGAATATCGAGGCCGACATGGCGTATCGATCTCCGCTGAGGAGACCAAGGTCTTCTCTCAATCCAAACAAGGCCTACATGAAGAGAGTGAGTTGAGTGTTACAATGAGAGATTGGGTGAGAGATTGGGAAAAGGGTATATACCGCCTGAGATAGCATTGCCTTGTCGTAGTACTGCAGCATGTAAGTCGCGCAGAGGACGGGCATCAGTCTCCAGTCGATCTTGCGGCGCAGCCTCTTCTCTTCCTCATCGGACCATGCCTCATCTCCTTCATAGGCCGCCAACACCTTCATGGCCTCATCTTTGTGAACGGTATCGACCGCTTTCGTGGGTTGTGTATCAGCCATGCCCTCAACATGCTTGGTAGCAGCGCCCTTGTCGGAGTCAGACATTGTTGATGCAGTTGTCTCTGTTGTTGATATGTCAAATACAGCATTGCGAGTGCCGTAGCTCGATACTTATGCTCGCATCTTTCAGTGTCAGGGTCGTTATGCAGGGATAATCCGGGGTAAAAGGGCACACACACGGCAGTCCGGGGGAGAGCTGGGGTCCGGGGAGAGCTGGAGTTGACCGTAGACGTGGCTGGGCGACCTTACCCGACCAAGATTACCGAAGAGTTTGCCGACGACCCAGACCCAGCACTAATTTGCTTGTCATAAACGCCACATTATTGACATTGTATTTGTTGCTTGTCCATAGCTGACCATCTCTCATTGCAAATTGCAGCTTTGTCCAATTGCGTTTTCACCAATCAGCAAACCAAGATGGCGCCAAGCCCACCGCGGCTAGAGATCCCTCAAGGAGAAGCCATCAAGGCTGTCAAGCTTATCAATCCTGTCAACTTTGGGCCTGCAATTCTCCAAAGGTTCATGGCACCGCCTGTTCCAGGGCTCGAGACGTTCAAGAGCTCGCCGTCATTGTCGTTCCTTGTCGAGCACAAGTCGGGAAGAAAACTGGTCTTTGACTTGGGAATTCGAAAGGACTATGAGAACTATGCGCCTTCAATTGTGAAGTACTTGCCAACTACAAACTACAACATCGAGGTAGTGGAGAACGTGGCGGATATCTTGCAGCGGAATGGCGTCCCTTTGGAAGAGATTGAAGCAGTGATATGGAGGTCAGTAGCCATTTGACCATGGTTCTAGGTTCCCTCACATGCTCACGCTGTCATAGTCACTGGCATTGGGATCATATTGGTGATCCCTCCACATTCCCTCCCAAGACGGACCTTGTTGTCGGCCCTGGTTTCAAAGAAGCGATGCTTCCAGGCGCTCCGGCAAATCCAGACTCACCTATCCAAGAGAAGGATTATGCGTAAGTCCACTACCTCAGGTGCTTGGATGGCTCGGTGATAACAGGTTTTAGTGATCGCAATCTACGTGAGATCGGTTTCCAAGGGCCGGGCTCACTCAAGATTGGTCAGTTCCCGGCCTTTGACTACTTTGGGGACGGCTCGTTCTATCTGCTTGATAGCCCTGGCCACGCTGTAGGCCATCTTTGCGGCTTAGCCAGGACGACCAGCAACCCAGACACATTCGTCCTCATGGGTGGAGATGTCTGTCACTACGCTGGCATCTTTCGTCCCTCTCAGTATCTACCAATCCCAGAGGCCCTCTCTCCACATCCTTGTCATCCCGAAGATAGCGTTCTCTGTCCCGGAGAAGCATTTGCTCGCTTGCAGAAATCACGAGGAAGGGAGCCAACTGATAGTCTGTTTGACTTGACGTTCGGCTTAGATTTGGAACTCGCCACCAAGACTACACGTCAACTACAAGAGTTGGATTGCAATCAGGACATCTTTGTTGTTGTGGCTCATGACTCTACAGTACGCGATGGTGTACCACACTTTCCACAAAGCCTGAATGATTGGAAGGCTAGAGGGTTTGGCCAAGGATTGAAATGGGCATTCCTCCGCGATCTTGAGAGTTATTGGAAAGCCGAAGGATTATTGTAGTATATCCAGTTATGCCCGTAGCTTAGCAAACAAGACACCAGCGCTACATAGTAGCTCATCTGACCAGAGTTGCCGAAAACTGGGCACTCTTCGGCTTTGAAATGGTTATCCTCTTTCGGAAAAGCGTAGCTATCGCCAACCACCATGTCCCCGGATTTCGGCTCCGGTATGAGGCGGAGACGCGGGGTTGACAAGGGTTTCGCGGGGTGTTGAATCATTTAATCAACAAGAATCATGGCCGTGGATGTTTTGCTTGATTCATTCATAACAGCTCGAATGGTAGCATTCCAAGTCTTTATTTACTACCACCATCTCACTTGGTTACAGTCTACACCCTTCATTGAGCTCCCTTATCTCATCCCATCTACCTCACAATGCCTTCTGCAGAGCCAATCCGAGATGATGCCTTCGGATCCTCAACAAACGATCTGGACTATGATGTTCTCATAATTGGTGCTGGGCTTAGTGGCATCTTGAGCCTCTACCGTATGCGAGAGCTCGGCTTGAAAACACGCGTCATTGAAGCTGGGTCCGCTGAGGGCGGAACCTGGTTCTGGTAAGTATCTCGACGTCTCTGGCTGTAATTTGAACCTGTAACTGACCTAAAGCAGGAACAGATATCCTGGGGCACGATTCGACTCAGAGAGCTACTCCTACATCTTCTCATTCTCCCAAGAGGTGCTCGATGAGTGGAACTGGACCGAACACTTCGCTCCCCAACCAGAAACACTCCGCTATATCCAATACCTTACGTCAAAGTTCGACTTGAAGCGTGATATGCAGTTTGACACGCGCATCAAGTCAGCACGTTTCCAACCAGATAACTCTTCCTGGCTTCTCGAGGACGAGCATGGCTCTCACTACACGTGCCGATACCTGATCACCGCGATGGGTATCCTGAACAAACCAACTCTGCCAAACATTCCTGGTGTACAGAACTTCAAGGGAGAGTCTTGGCACACGGCAAGATGGCCAAGTGACTCTTCCAGCCTCAACGGCAAGCGAGTGGGCATCATTGGTACTGGCGCAACAGCGATCCAGACAATCCAGGCCATCTCGGATAAGTTTGGACACTTAACCGTGTTTCAACGAACCCCAAACTGGACTGCTCCTTTGCGAAACACCAAGATCAGTCCTGAAGAGATGGATGACATCCGAAAGAGGTACCCAGACATTTTCCGCCGATGTTCCGAGTCGTATTCTTGCTTCATCCATGTCAGCGATCCCAAGAGCGTGTTCACTATGACAGAAGAAGAACGCCTAGAACACTGGGAAAAGCTCTACACCTTACCCGGATTTGCCAAGGTACTCAGTATTTCTGGGGATATCTACACAGACCGTGAGGCAAATGCATTGTACAGCAAGTTTCACGCAGACAAGATACGCGCAAGGGTCAACGACCCAGAGGTTGCTGAGAAGTTGATCCCCAAGAACCACGGCTTTGGCACTAGACGAGTTCCTCTAGAGAGCGGGTATTTTGAGGTCTTTAACCAACCCAACGTGAGATTGGTCGACATTAGGGAAGACCCGATTACCCAAATTGTGGAAAACGGTGTTCAAACGGAGGATGCACTCCACGAACTGGATATTCTCATTTACGCCACCGGCTTTGATGCTGTCACTGGATCCTTCAATGCTGTTGATTTCGAGGGTCTCAATGAGACCAAGTTGAAGGACGTTTGGGCTGACGGTATCAGGACATTTCTGGGCCTCACGGTCAAGGAATTTCCCAACATGTTTATGATAATGGGGCCACATCAAATGTTTGGTAACATCCCCAGGTATGTCTCTATTTACATCTGTCTCGATACATGGCACTAACAATGATCTCTCTAGGTCGATTGAGTACGCAGTCGACTGGGTAGCTGATTACATCCGTTACGCTAGAGACAACAAGGTAGCCTATATAGAAGCGACAGAGAAGGGCATGGAGGACTGGACACAACATGTACATGACTGTGGCCAGGGACTGCTGGCTAACGAGGTTGACTCATGGATGACTGGAGTTAACAAAAACCTGGCTCACAAGCAGAAGAGGTCAATGACACGATATAATGGACCGGCGCCCGGTTATCGAAGGAGATGTGATGAGGTGAAGGCTCGGGGATACTCGGACTTTGTGCTGGGGCACAACTAAACGCTGGAGTAATCTTTATAAATATCTCATACATACCCTGACAGGATAGATCAACATGATACAGTTTTCAATACAGCCTTTTCTCACGATGCAGATATCTCCCTTGATACTTCAAATACGCTTCCTAGGCTTAATTGATATAGCACAGGAGTATCACAAAATATCTCTAGAATTGGCAATCAGGATATTGCTGAGGTTTTGGTGAACAGTTTCGTTGTCAAAGAAAGTGAAGTTAGTCAGGCAGTATAGACATTGTCTAGATAGCTTCTAGCATGAAGCTTCTCGATTAATGTTACGCAGTTTTAACTTCAAATCTCTTCGTAGGTTCCGGTTTTGACACAGCCCATCTAATTCCGTCTTCCATGACTTTATCCCATCGTTTTGACTCGCTCAGCTGGTCTCCAAAACGGCGAAATCCATGAGGCAAGCCCTGAAAGACATGAATATCTGTGGGAACACTATAATGACACGAGTTTAGTACGGATCATGTATCACTATCATGGTGATCTTACCCTGCCTCTGCAAGCTTTTTGCCATAGAGTAGGCCTTCATCTCTCAGAGGATCAAGCCCAGCCACGCCGAGTACTGTAGGCGGCAAGCCCTCTACTTGCAATGCTGATGCATTTCCGGTATTCAATCGAAGGTCTCCAGCTTCGGGAGCTGGAAGCGGCACCTTCAATAGCCCAGTGAAGAACTGGATAGTCTTTTGGGAAAGGATGGGAGCATGCTCATTCTCGACGTAAGAAGACAGCGATGGGTCTATCAGCTGTTCGAGCTGAGACTGATACGACCCTGAGTGGACCAAAGCAGGAATCATCAAGATTTGCCCAGCAATCTTGGGCTTTGAGAGAATATCAGGCGAGGAGATATTCTGTCTCAAAGTCAACGCAGCCGCAAGCTGAGCGCCGGCAGAAATACCCCCAACCAGCACCTGATCAGATTTACCAAGAAGCTCATCAATATGGTCATGTACCCAGTAGAAGGCATCTTCAACATCGTTCCACGCTGTGGGATATGTAGCATCAGGTGTGTGGCGGTAATTGACATTGACTACGGTTGCTCTCGCACCCAGTGCAATGCGTGTAGAAATGGCATCTTCTGAAGAAAGTGAACCGAACAAATAACCTCCTCCATGAAGGTGGATATAGACAGGGAGCCGGGCATTATCCTCGACAGATACTGGCCTATAGCTTCGTGCTTCTAGCGTAGTTCCGTCTCTGGTGGGTATGCTGTGGTCTTGGAGTCGGATAGATGGAGCCAGCAGTTCCATGTCCTTTGCCGCTATCTCTTCTCTACCTCGGTTGGTTGTTCTTTGTCTGTCATAAATGTCTGCAAAGGTAGGAGGTGGTGGCAGTCTTGCTTCGACCGCATGCCACTCTTTTGACTTGCCGCCATATTTAGAAAAGTCGCACATAATGAGGATTTCGATGGTTTTGGCTTTCTCTATAGTAAACTTTCCATTCTATGCCATGCCATCTGTACTTTATGACTAGCTGGGCCTCGGTTCGTCTGTCTTGGCCACCAAAAGACCGGGTGTACACTCGGGAATGCCCAATTGGGATAGCCGTTCTGGGACATGCCGAGAATCGACTTGCACAAAGTCGAGAATAGAAATATTGATGAGATGAAACGGCCAGATACGGAGAATAGCTTTCAGTCTTTACTCTCTGCACACAAAATTAAGCATCACCATGTCTTCCGATATTCCTTCTGATCCTCCATCCCGCTCCTTGAGAGGCAAAGTCGCTATTGTCACAGGTGCCGGCTGCTTTGGAGATGGCATTGGTAACGGCAGAGCCATCGCTATCATGCTGGCTGATGAGGGCTGCAGTGTGATCTGCCTCGACATGAACCTGGAATGGGCTACCAAAACAGCTGATATGGCAAACCAAAGATCAGGCCAAGAAAACGCTATCCCAGCACAGGGTGATGTCACCGTCTCAGCGGATTGTGAAAGAGTCGTTGCATTGGCACTGGAGAAATTCGGTCAGGTGGACATACTCGTCAACAATGTTGGGATAGCCGGGGCACCAGGTACTGCTATCGACGTCGACATGATTAGCTGGACTGCAGGGCTCGAGGTCAACGTGTCGAGCATGGTCTTGATGGCAAAGTATGCTATACCCGCCATGACCAAGAATCTCAGTGAGATCAAGGGGTCAATAGTCAACATGGGAAGTGTAGCTGGCTTGAAGGGTGGAACACCTCATCTCCTCTATCCCACAGCTAAAGGAGCTGTTGTCAACATGACACGCGCCATGGCCGCGCACCACGCCAAAGACGGCATCAGAGTCAACTGCGTTTGTCCTGGGGTGAGTATCCCAATTTCAGAGAGCATACAGATGCTTACTCTTTCTAGATGCTGTACACTCCGATGATGTATGCTAAGGGCATGTCGAATGAAGCCAGAGAAGCCAGAAAAGCACGAAGCTTGCTTGGAACCGAGGGGACAGGCTGGGATGCGGCTTGTGCTGTCGTATTTCTAGCAAGCAATCATGCCAGATGGATCACAGGAGCCATCTTGCCAGTAGACGCTGGAACTACAGCAGCGGTCGGGACTAATCTACCAGCAGGGGCAAGTGTGAATGGATGAAGCTAGGGCAGAGGCTTACTGCTATATCGTATATCTAGCACTTATTCTGTCTTGTCGTGGAGTAAAGCAACCCTCCCTCGTATCTTTCCTTGGCCCAGCGCTTGGAGAACTTGATCATATTCCTCAAAGTTTCGTGTCTCAACCTGAGGTGTGATATGTCCACTGGCAATAAGGTCAAGAACCTCCTCAAGATCTTTGACCTGACCACCATAAGAGAAGATGAATGAGAGTCTCTTCCTCGTACCAATCTTCATATGAATCGTGTTTTCTGTATCGAGACTTCCGATACACAGAAGTTTACCTCCGCGCCGTACTAAATTTGTCAGTCTTGATCAAGTGCACTTTATTTGATTGAGAGAACTGACCGATATGCTGAGCATCTTCAAACGTTTGATGTGTTCCAACAAAGTCGAGAACCGTATCGATTTTACCTGAAAGGCCATTTTCTGTAATGAATTGCTGTGGAGGCGACCCTACGGGAACTATATCATTCGATGGGATACCGAGCTTTTCCGCCTCGTCAAGAAGCTCCTGTCGGATATCCGAAACAATGACCCTGGCTCCAATATGGATAACGATCTGAAGAGCGTTGAATCCGAGACCACCAAGGCCGAAAAGAAAGAGCGTCTCGTCTTTCTTTACTTCTCCTCTTCTAGTGATGGCATGATATGCAGTGTTGACTGCATCAGTAGCAACAGCTGCCTCCGCTGGCGTGACGCCTATCAGGTCTTAGTTGGAGGTTCAAGTGTGCTAAATGTTGGGAACGTTTACCTTGAGGGACCTTTACTGCGGCTCTTATGTCAACCACTGCATATGGTGCGTAAAAGCCGTCTTGGCCAATGCCAGAGTGATGGCCTCTCTCACACAGCTGGGCCAAGTCGCGGGAACATTCTGGACAATCATCTTGTCCACAGCCGGGGACCGCGTGAAGCGCAACGATATCACCCTAAAGGTGAGATCAGTCAGTGGTGGAACGTAGGACTCAGAGTATATCAGTCTTACCACTTGAATCTTGCCGTTTCGCACTGCGCTGCCTACTTCAATGACTTGTCCACAACCTTCATGCCCCTATGAGCGTATTAATAGCCATAGTCAGAGACGAACGCTGAGTAGCTACCATACCAAAATATATTTCTCTTCAAACCAGGACGCTTGCTTATCAATGGTCAACAGAGAATGATCACTTCTGCAAACTGGGTGATAGTCAGCCTTTTCCAAGTGTCGGAAGACCAGCTGCTCGTACCACCTGATGCCAGCATTTTGCAGAGAATTCCATTGGGGGTCAAGGCGGGAACAGGGACTTGTTCCAATATCTCGACGGTGTTAGTATCTAGTTTCCGAGTTACCATCTGTGTAACATACTGGCTGGGGATTTCCTCGATGTTTTCTCCAGGCACGCATGTTTGCGGGGGCGTTTTCAAGCTTCAAGGTTGTCATGATGGCTGAAGTACTGCTTGGAACAGACTCTGGAACAATTGGCTTGGAAAATTACAATATAGGCAACAGGCTTCCTATACAAAGAGTGTTGTATATAATCAAAGTTGCCTTTGTGGCTATTTTAACATTGCCGAGATAATGTTGAGCCTTTTCGGCTATCTGTTATAGGACTAGCCGCCATGCCGTTATCCGATTTATGACAAGAATTAATGAGTCGATCTTTTCCCTGAAGGCATCGTGCGAGCTCTGGACATTAACAGTGTGTTCGTAATCTGTATCAGGATATTCTCGACCTTCGGCAACCCATGAGAGGCGGGTTCCGGCAGGCTGATATAGGTAGGGGACCGAAGCATTGTTGTTCCAGCTGCAGCCAAGTCTCGACGCCATTGGCCTACCGATATCTTAAGGGGACAATGCACTTCTGAATCGTGAGCTCGCTCATGACATCCTAAATCAGAAGGACACAACCGTTATGCGATTCATGCCCTGTGGCCATAGATTGGGGGCTTTCCTTCCTTCCTTGACAACTTCCGGGCCGCGCCGTGCCGTGCCGTGCCGTTCCAGTCTTCTGTCACGTTCCGTTTTAAACGGAATCACCAATGGAGCTAGCAGCCCAAAAGTATCAAGCTCGCTCACTGCTCAGTTGAAGATAAGGAGAGCTGAGGCAAACGCACACCCAAAGGTCAAGTGACATATTTACTATAACGGGGTGTACACTTGCTGGTATTACTTAATCATTGAAACTCGCCATAGCCACATAAATGGATCACGCAGCCCAGCAACGAAATATTTCTGATGATAGCAAGCGCCGATTCGGCACCGATGGGTATAGCCTCCCCTACCACTGATTTTGCGGCAATATTTCTATGGTCGCCGACAGTGTGGTTTAGCTTGACTTATCATTCTTACTGCCTCATTTTTTATCGGTACATTCTATTTGTTTAGAAAATCGCCAGTCCAATGACGGTGTCCACCCTAGACATTACAATTCAGCTCCGAAAATGGGCTAAACGTCTTTGAAAAGCCCACTCTTGGAAAAACCGAAGGCACATACCCTGAAGGGATAAGATAAATATATATATACAGTAAAACAGGTCTATAACGATCTCATCTTGCAAGGGGGTAATATCGCTATATTAAGGCAAAACCCCACTTTTAGTAGGGTAGTATAACTCCTTAATAGCATATAATATATTATATGACTTTTTAATTTCTATTGAGTTTTTCTAACTTAAACCTTTTTTTTTTTTTTTTTTTTTTTTTTTTTAAAAAAA
>JAJJWO010000433.1:0-136359 GCA_021655895.1 Fusarium sp. NRRL 66739
TTAGGTAAAAAATACCTAGGACCAGCCAATTCTTATGATACCCGGAGGGTAACCTCAGTAGACCACCTTATGCGATAGAGGCTGTGTGCTGGATGAAACCAACAAAGGCCGATTAGGATCATTCTTATTTGCTGTTTTACAGCTATAATTCTCAGTGTTGCTGTAAGGCTGACAGCTAGGTTGATATGTCTTGATAACAGAAGGATGCTGATCCTAGGCTAAACCAATGACTGGATATAAACACTTGCATATTGCTGTGCTACCGGCCATGTTAAATAAAACGTAGCAAAGCTATTTTGTGGAATTTAAGAAGCCTTATGCCTAAATATTCGTATAAATCCATTTCGACCTGGTGTTGCCACGATATTACTCTTTTGTATCAAGCTCAAACTCAAGGTCAGACGAGCTCGGCGATTTCTACTTTTATAACACTATCGACTTTTTTTCTGACATTGCTTATACCTGGTTCTTTTCTCTCTGTTTTTTCCTCCCCTATCGTATTGTCATTTCAAAAACAATGGCACCGCCAATTAGACAACGAAACCCAGCTTCGACCGAGAGGCCTTCGCGCTTGAAGCTGAGTGTAATCGAGGATAGTTCCAGACAAGCTTCAGCTCGTTCTCTGTCTCCAACAAGCCTAAGCCCCATCACGAAAGATCGAACAAGACGTCGAAGCAGCTCTTCTACCAATTCCCACGTCGCTGGGCTATTGACTCGGCACATGCGTGATAGCTCAGCTGGTGGTATGTTTGATACTCAAGATCAGTTGGTGCAGCCCGAAGCTTCACTGCCATTTCCACTTCTTGGTCCTCAACAAGACACTCTACCGTTTCTTTTGGACGAGTCGGCCGTTACAGACGAAGAACCTGCAAGCCAAGGACAATCACCCATAGAAGCAACTGCCCTTGGCTGGCAACTCCCGACACAGCCCCTTCGAACTGTCCACAAAGCTCAATCAGCACGAGTCAAAGATGGTCAGATGATACGCATCACTCTCAAGACTCAGACTACCCAAGTGCCGTGTATTGCGAAGTGCCGCCTCAGTCGTCCGTGGAGTGTCGTCGACGATAACTTTGCACGCAACTGGGGCGTCAAGATACATCCGGTGCCCAAGGCACGATGGAGGGATGCCAAACACTACTGTGATATGGATGTGATTGACGTGGAAGCAGTCGGAACTGTTGAGAAGAAATTGCGAATTGTTCTCGGTAAGCTTGACGATGGGCGTGTTAGTGTTGAGTTGGGAGTCGACGCACTCAAGTCTCTGGGTCTTGTTGATGGGAATGGTAAGATAACCTGATTATTAGTCTAGAAGAAAACCGTTAACCATCTTCACAGACGCAACATGCCAAGTTACCAGATCTGCACCTCCCAGCCATTATCCATCCTGGAACAACCTCAGTCCTGTTTACATGCAGCAACCTCAAGATATGCTCGCCGCGGCGACTGCTTACGTGCTGACACCTCCAGCGCATCAGCAGGTATCGACTGGTATGCGTAATCGCTCGTTGACGGTGCCTTCATCGACGATACCATCCATTAGAGTTGACGATACCTCTTTCGACACTTCATTAACAATACCCAATTCCATATACGAGTCAACATCTATCGAAGACGCTAGTTCGCCTTGGGATGCGGTATCGTTGGCATCTCAGTCTTTTCAAGATGACGATAGAAGCGCTTGGAGCCGAGCTGTTTCTGAGTGCGGTGGTCTTTCTTCATCATACGATACCGGTATGAAGTAATGGATGTTTTGCTAGCATTTGGGATTTCTTTTGTTGTTTTTGTACCACGGTGTTTTTCCATATACCCATCGGAGTAAAGTGGTTGCATTGGATCGGTTATTTCAGAGGCATGACTAAGTTATTAGAGGCGTTGAATAGTATTTTGCTTGTGACGATAGCCTAGGGACACCACGTGCTTATCACAGTCTAATAAAACCGTCATTTTTGGAGTCTTATTGTCTTCCTCGTGACGCAACGGGGAAGCAAATTTGGGGCTTCCCCCGCGCTGAAAGCTGGGGAACTGGCATGTGAAAGGGCGCTAAAAGAGGCGCTAGAGTTGCCAAGCCTGGGGCGACGAGATGCCTCGGTCCCCAGTCGCAGCGGGTCCTTTGACCTCGATTCGCGTTTGGCCATGACAAAACCGACTCTCTTTCACCTCTTTCTCTTACACAACATCCGAGGTTGACCGAAACTTCTCCTGTATAATAATCTTCCCTTCTACTTTTTACATCTCCAACCATCTCTGTTTTGGCATTGCGTTTTATACCCCTTTCCTCAAGCCTTCACCTACCTATCTTACTTTACATCATAACCAAAATGGGTGGTATGTCTGCTCGTTGTCCTGTGCTTCCTTGAGCTGACGGGCTGACTTGTCCTCTAGTCACCGACAGAATCGTCCAACTCGGCGGCCAGCTCTCTGGCAACCCGACCGCTGGCGGTCGCGACAAGATCCTTCAGAAGAACCCTGACGATGTATGTCTGCCAAAGAGCATCATTTCGTGCGCCAGAGTAGCTTACTAACCATATACAGATTGTCGTCACCGCTGCCTGTCGAAGCGCACTCACCAAGGGAGGACGTGGTGGTTTCAAGGACACCCCGGCCGCTGATATCCTCGCCGGAGTTCTCAAGGCCATCATCGAACGCTCTCAGATCAACCCTGCGCTCGTCGAGGATCTATGCGTCGGAACAGTGCTTGCCCCTGGTGGCGGTGCCACTGAGAT
Organism: Fusarium sp. NRRL 66739; assembly: GCA_021655895.1. Classification (NCBI taxonomy): domain Eukaryota; kingdom Fungi; phylum Ascomycota; class Sordariomycetes; order Hypocreales; family Nectriaceae; genus Fusarium; species Fusarium sp. NRRL 66739. The sequence goes on from JAJJWO010000433.1 coordinate 2,727, forward strand.
GCGAGCTGCCAGCTTGGTTGCTGGTTTCCCTGAGTCTATCGCTGTCCGAACCCTCAACAGACAGTGCTCTTCTGGTCTTCAAGCTACCGTCGACATCGCCAACCAGATCAAGGCTGGCATGATCGATATTGGTATTGGTGCCGGTGTTGAGAGCATGTCCCAGCAGTACGGCCCTGGTGCTGTGGCCGAATTCTCAGAAGACTTCGAGAAGCACCCCGAGGCTGCCAACTGCAAGGTCCCCATGGGTGTTTTGTCTGAGCAAATGGCCAAGGACCTCAACATTACCCGAGCCCAGCAAGACGCTTTTGCCGCCGCATCATACCAGAAGGCTGTCAAGGCTCAGAAGGAGGGTCTCTTCGACGAGGAGATTGCTCCCCTCAAGGTCAAGTTTGAGGACAAGGAGGGCAACACCAAGGAGATCACCGTCTCCAGGGATGATGGTGTCCGAGAGGGCATGACCACCGAGTCTCTCGGCAAGATTCGTCCTGCCTTTGACAAGAATGGCTCCATTCACGCCGGAAACGCTAGTCAGATCTCTGATGGTGCCGCTGCTGTCCTTCTCATGAAGCGATCTACCGCTGAGAAGCTTGGACAGAAGATCCTCGGCAAGTACGTCTGCGCCTCGGTTGTCGGTGTCAAGCCTCTCCTCATGGGCCAGGGCCCCTGGAAGGCCATCCCCAAGGCTCTCGACCTTGCCGGTATCTCCAAGGATGATGTGGACATCTGGGAGATCAACGAGGCCTTTGCCAGTCAGTGCTTGTGGTGTGCCAACGAGCTGGGCATTGCTCCAGAGAAGATCAACCCCAAGGGCGGTGCCATTGCCTTTGGCCACCCCCTGGGCTGCACCGGTGCCCGACAAGTGTCTACCCTACTATATGAGCTAAAGCGAACAGGCCAGAAGGTTGGCGCAACATCTATGTGTGTAGGAACCGGTATGGGTATGGCTGCTATCTGGGTGGCCGAGTAAAGTTTCCATGTACAAGTAGATCAAGTATGTATTAAGACCAATAGCATTATATCTCCAGCTATCTTTTAGAATCCTTCTATGCGTGTGCCTATACCCTTGTCGTTGGCAACCTTGATCAAGTGCATGCCTACGACAAGATCCATCATCCCGAGTCCCACGCTCTTATAGACTACAGTGCCGTCTCGTAACCATCGGCAAAGGTGGTCTTCTGTTTTGGCCTTTTCTTTGCCAACTGAACTGCTAGAATGCTTTCGAAAGTGCAAGAAAGAGCCAGATGGCCGGCCATCTGAGCCGACTGAATTGGTAGGACTGGTTGGAGTTTCGCTAGCGTTGCTGCCACTACTAAACATACTTGACGTGGAGGTCGTCCTACCCCTGGTGTTCGGTCTAGCTGTATCGGAAGCCACAGATATCCTGCTGCTAGAGGACTCATCAGGCTCTTCAGTAGCCAGACGGTGAAGCATTACTAATTCTCCAAGCCTATGATGATAACGTTAGTGATGGCCACTACACTTGAGGTTTATACTTACTCCACAAGTTGGTGAGGACCAATGTTGGCAGCAATGATCTCACCTGCGTCTTTGAGTACGCTATGGATGTTATCAACAACGATCACTCCGCCTTCAATCGCATGCTTGTGAAAGTGCCGGTGAGGTTTTTCATGTCTCTTTACCGCGAGTTGAATGAGATCATCAGGGAGCTCTCTCATATCTGGCGTATAGCTACCGACAGCAATAATAAGTCGTCCTTTCTTGCGGCCCTCGTGGGACGTCAAGATGGATCCATCAAAGAGGTCATCCTGGGATGCAGTACAGCAAAATATCACGTCGGCGTCCCTTATCTGTTCTTTTACAAGACGCCGGTACTCATAAAACGTAGGAATCAGTAGTTCGAACTTGGTATCGGACCAGCCTTCATGTTGCTTGGTCTCTGGCGAGACGCGGGCAAACTTCCGCATCAGGTCTGTCCAGCTACGGTTGATGATATGAACGTGCTTAATAGTGCTCCCGCGCATCTTGAGAGCCAATCGGATATGCCAATAAGCCTGAAGACCACCGCCAAATACGGTCAATGTCTTGACCTGGTTACGGCGTACCAACAAGCAGGTTGATGCCAGAGCAGTTCGAAAGGCTGTCAAAGCGCTTGTGTGAGTGATACCAAGTGGCGATCCATCCGGGCTGAACAGATTCAGAACGCCTTTCGGGCCGTTCTGCTCAGTACCAGACTCTTCAGTCGTTTCCGTATCGATCATAGAAGTCACTGGCAGGTCAGAATACTTGGATTCAATGTTTGAAACAAACCGCTCACCTTTGCAAGCCATTCCAGATGGGGCGCAGGAAGGCGTGTAGAATGTCTTGGCCTGAGTCTCTGGGTGTAGTGTTGAAGTGCGCTCCGGTTGCTGGAAGGCTTCCTCTAGAGCTGGCACTCCTGTAGAGTATTCGTGAAGGGACGAAGCCAGTACATGGCGGAACTCATCTAGCTCATCTGCATTGAGGTCTTCCAGGATCGAGCTGACCTGATCGTCTGAGAGAATGGTACAAGCCATGTTGATTTTTCGGATATCACCCAGTAGTGATGCTATCTGAAAGATGGGCCGCAGTTGACGGTAAAAAGGCTTATCAAGGATACGACTTCGTGCAATGGACTCGGAGATCCTTAATTGAGCTGAAGAATCAATGCATGACTGAGAAACTGAAAGGCTGTTGATTGATAAGCTTGATGGTGTTTAAAGAATGATGTAATGGGTCTTATTTATATCCATAGGTACCTTAGTAGGAACTCTCGCGGTAGGAACTACCTACCTACGGTACTCCACCCGACCACATGATTAAGATACGATAAAGCAGGCGATGGAACGATGAGTTGTATGGAAGTGGCAGGGCTGAAATAATACGACGGTGTCCGTAAGGAGAGAGTATCTTGATCGTGACGGTCTAAACCAATCTCTCTTATTGAGTTGTCATTTGCCTGTGGCCCAGTGCTCTAACCCAGTGTTGATTCGCAAAGCCTTCACATAGATGCCTTAGGTAGTATACTGCTCGTACAATATGTTGCAAGTATATGTTTGCAGATATTTACTTTCCTATAAAGCTAGGTACTAAGATACTGAATAAGAAGTATTATGGGTTCAGTATGCAGTACAAAGTATAAGAAATCACTTTATTACTGCAATACATATATCAATATCCCCCATCTCACTCACAGGGCTATGGTAAGCAGGCAAGACACCAAAAAAAGTTCTGTAATACCGCTTTCAAGCAAAAGGAGACTGTTGTTAAGGCGAAAGTATCTCGACTAGAAATTATAACCTCAAATCCCATGGCCAGTCCCCCCAAGAATCCATGCAACAGAGTCAAAACTGAATCGAATCGTCTTGGCAATTCGTCCTTGTAAGCGACAAACTCCGCATCGGCGAGGCTTGGCGACCTCTGCCGCGTAGTCAATACGTATACGTCAGTCACTTCCATGGCTGTGCAAAGAATCAAGTTGCCTGGAGGTAGGCAGAAAGATAAAGGAAATATTAAAAAGGGAACAGTGAATCACAATTATCCCCTGTTACATCCCCAAAGGCCCTTTGTCTCATCTTTGACAGTCAATAGCGCACCATCCTCCTTACAGACAGGGGCTGTCCCCTACAGTTGCAGCGTTGTCCCGTGGGACCTTGCCGTATTGACAGCCAGGCCAAGCCCTGCACCAGCCTCAATCAAAATTGGGGGACCACCTCAGCAACCGGACGGGACCTTGCGAAAAGGCTACGTGCATCATTTCAGACTTGCCCTCCATCACAACATTTCGACTTGATCCCCATCGCTGTCGCAACCATCGACGACTCGCAACACGCATCATACCAATTCGAATCAGCGCCGATACCCTGAGTATCTCGACTGCTCTGCCTGCAATCGACATCGCCCGTTCCAGCACCGAATACGAAGCCCTCGACGTAAGCTGCCAAGATGACGCTCAAGGAGGAGTTTCAGACGCGCAACTTCAGTATGTTGCTCTCAACGCACTGCGCTGGTTGTAGTTGATACTGACTGACCTTTGTGTAGGCATTTATGGACAATGGTGAGCCGCCGATCCTCTGCCGTATGCGGCTCGATAGCTATGAAGCTGTTGAGTGCCTTGTTTGCGATATCAATCATATCGAACCGACCGTTACGGCAACGACCGACTGACATTGCTGGTGTGCAGGCTCGGAATCATTTCCATGATCATTTGTCTGGCTGTTGGAATCGCCAACATCTTTTCCTTCAACGTTGTTCGCATTATCTTCTGCGCCTTTGCCATGTAGGGCTTCCTTTGCGTCATGATGAGTGCATGAAACTGACAGTACCCAGCGCATCGGCCTTTGTTATTCTGTTTATCGAGGTTCCTCTCCTACTCCGAATCTGCCCAACCTCCGGCAAGTTCGATGATGTGATTCGCAAGATCTCGACCAACTACATGCGCGCGGCCGCTTACGGTGTCATGTCTGCTCTGCAGTTCATCAGCAACGTCAGTGGTGCGAGCAGTCTGATTGCCGCTGCTGTCTTTCTGCTGCTGACTGCCCTCTGCTACCTGCTCGCTGGTGTCAAGGGACAGGCCTTTGTCGGCAGCAAGACTCTTGGTGGTCAGGGTGTTGCGCAGATGATCGTGTAGGCGCATCAGCCGCTTGCACGGTCAATTGCGCAACAAGCGTATCAGCTTGTACGATATCAATATCATACATCCAGAGGTCTTACCTTAGAAGATATGTGCATCTATTGAGAACTCTTGGAGGGAGGAGGGAGGGGGTACTGATTCAAAATCCGCTTATTTCGACGAGTGAGGATCCTGCCAAGAGCAGCGGCCTGTATACCCAGCTGGAATTTGGCGTCTGGGACGAGAAACGGCTCACGTTTTGATTGTAGCTGCTGTTTGTTTTCTCGAACAAGTTTCGACAACTACGTTATTCGAGTTATGTTGTTAGTTTGATTGCATGCATTGTACTCTCGAAACCCTTTGGTCAGAGCTAAGGTTGTGGCGTGCTTCGTTTATGCATTGAAAATGTACTGCTAGCTTTGGAGCTTCCCATGGCTAGAAGCTATCAATATTCGCAACCATTCCAGCTTCATTGTTCAAATCATATGACAACCCGTAGTTGGCGAATTGGCTAACAGGAACATTAGATTGCAGGTAGGCTGCAATAGTGAGCAATATCTAATTCAGACTGTGAATAGCGTATGGACCCTTATTAAGACCCTCGTGATACTGCGAGAGCTTGCCACTAAGTTGGATTGGGTTTATGGCTGGTGAGGGTGGGTAATTCCAAGCGTCCAGACCCTATCTGGCAGTAGAAGTCGCTGAGGATTCCACTGATGAATTGTCCGCCAAGGAGTTTTGTGCCGTGGCGCCAACCAATCCAACGTTAAATCCGTAACGTGAATAGAAAAACTTAAATCTGTTACCCTGAAGAGAAAGAGAACATCTAAAATACACACTCTAGATATACACGGATCGTATAGATAGCTGTCGTTGCCTGGCTACAGGGTAACCGGGACCTATTCGCTATAGAACCGCTTAACCGGAGCTTTTCTTACTGGAGAATGGCGTCAGAATGGACCTTTGGGGAGCTGTGGAAAAGCTGTCCGGCTGGTCGTATCATGTGCAGGGTGGAGGGGACGGGCGGGATGTGATTCGACTGGAGGATCGTGACAAGATGGCCAGGGGAAACAGAGTTTTTCTTGAACGACATGGCGATCATGGAACCAGGTTGTTATTATTGTGGCATAGAAGCTGAGAGAAGTCTAGAATCTCGACCACGCCAGATCATCATCGTCCAGCACTTGAATACATGGCCATAGTTAGTTGATCTGATGAGTCGAGACTCAATGCTGTCGACATGGGATTCACAACAGATATTGTGCTGAGATCTCGAGCTCTTTCAGGGGGATCGTGATAAACCGCTTCTACCCCAGCAGCAAGCATTCTTGCAATGCAAGCTTTGTTAGTCGATAGCTCCGTTTTGGCTGGTCAGGCGACCGTCAGCTTTAGAAGCTCACCGTCCTATCCAGTAGCAGGCCGTCGAGTAAGCGTCATTCCCTTGACCTGTTATGGACGGCCGTTCAACAGAGGTCGTCGACCGTACCTAGCATCGATCGGTCGGTGGGGATCAAGCTGCAGACGCTGCAGGAGATCCCCGCCATGATGTACGGACGGGTCGGCGGGAGCGAAGTGTTGAGATTCTGAAGAGAAGAAGAATTTGTTTACAATTGGAAATAGCTGTTGGACTTTAGCAAGGGCTGGTCTATTAAAGATCTATATTCAGTATTGCATTGACTGGCTGTTGTACCGCGTGTCTCAGTTTCAACTTGCATTGTTGATACAGGAGGTACCTAATCATAGACTGAACTGGACATGGTCGTTTCCGTTCAGGGACTGTGGCATCATGCGGGGTGGGATACTGTGGACTGTATCCAGCTGTGGCAGTGACGCAGACCCTTTTTACTTGGCAGCTCTGAGGTAAGCTTCAAGATGATGATGGTTAACAAGGGAAGGGGATAAAGTTGTGAGATGCACTCAATTTGTGCTTGAATGCGAGTGGAAGATGCAAAGATACTGCTTAGACCTGGAAAGTAAACATCGTAAAATACATACCTCCTAGAACCACAATCTTTTGCATCCATGGTCTCTTGAATTCATCAAAACAATCCAGACACAGTGCCCATAACACAGTCCCGCTTGGCGCCATCGTCATCCCTGTTTTCACAAAGAGTGACGAAGACCAAAGTCACCAGCTCCAGTGGCACTGGATCCTGTCACCTGGACGCTCCATTTTGCATTGAGGCCAGAATCGACGATATAAGTCGATTTATTAAGGCATTGGGGGCCCCCAGAAGACATCTCGCTTGAACTGTTTCTATTTCCATCTCGTCATTCTAAACCGCCTCACTCTGCTCTGCACTCCTCCAGCTTCTTATCTTGTAATTCGACTATACCGCATCGTCCCCAACAACCAAATACCAATCACGGCAACCCCATTGGTAAGTCCTGTCCCTGACCAAAGATCAATCGGTGTGCGACGGGCGCAGGGCAGAGGGGACGTACTATGGTACTGTACACTACCTACCTTTACCTAACAGGGTGTGTTGTGGCATTTCGGGCACTCTGATAGCATAGCTTTGGACTGGATCCATAGCGCCGCCTCGTGAACGAACCGTGGACCTGATAAGCCCAGGAGTTGTTGGCACGTCCATGGAATCTTGAGCTGGCCTGGTCTGGTTTGAAGCTGTCAAAGTCTTTAAATACCAGTCTCTTCCCCTGTCATGTCATGTACAGGCTGTACCTATACTCCGTACCTCGCCTGCCCAATCGCCAGGTCGACTCTCCATCTGAACTTGATACTAATTGACCAGTCCTGACCCGTTTTGTTGGTCATTCTAGGTTCCACTACACAACTGTCTCGTACATGAAACTCGGTGTATCATCTATTTTGTTTTTCCATCAACATCTCGTACTCGCTCTCCCGAGCATCTCAATTCCCAGCATCTGAAATATCCAACAATGACCGCCGCCGCCATGCAACAACCTCCCGCTATCCCACCTCGTCCGGCTAAGAGCCAGGACAAAGATGAACCCGCCGGCGGTGCTCCCAAAGTACCACCTCGTCCCCTAACGAAACGAGTCGACCGTTCGATATCTCCCAATCCCAGCCGCTTCGCTCCCTCGCCCTTCAATGAGGGTATTCCACAGAAGAGTCCCGTTTCTCATCGATTTAGCATCAACGAAGTTGAGCAGGACCCTACCAATCGTTCGACTAGTGTTCCCATGCCCTCGATCGGTCAAGAAGGTGTTGAATACAGTGCTGTGGCTCATGAAATCACACCTGACCAGGTTCAGGTTGCTGAGGAGCCCCGAGCTGCGTCACCCGAGCAGACACGCACCGTCGCCGAGGACCTCAAGCTCCATGTGCCTAAGCCGTCCTTGCCCGCGCATAGCGCTAAGCAACGAGTTCAAGCCGTGACCCGCACCGACTCTGACAAGGCCGCACAATATGGCATTGGCCGTCCTGCATCAAGTCAGGGTGCCAAGAAGGCCTCCAGCACCAACGTCTCAGTTAGTGATGGCCGACAAGAGCTTGAGGATGAACACGGTATTCCTGAGATTGGCCAGCGTGTGCCCATGAACCCCCACCTTGGTGATGTCCAGGCCCCTTCACCTGGCCCAGGATCGGAGGAGTTCAAGAAGCACCACCATCGCAAGCACAGCTCTCGTGGAGGACCCCCTGGCAGCTACGGCCTTCACGGCCATGGCTATACACCCATAGACAAGCTCGATAAGGAATATTACGAGAAGCACCCGGAGGCCCTCAAGCGGGAGCATCAGACCCCTCTGCATGACCGCCATAACGATTATGCCATGAGCAAGGATGATTTGAACAAGCTGGTCAGAGATACACGAGCCCGCGGATCTGGTTTGGGTGAGTTTCACGTCTATTCTACGTAACGTCAACTAATGATTACAGCCACATCGGATTACCAGTCTACACCCACAGACGAGGTTGGTTTCCAGGCCACTGAAGAGTACACCTCTCGTCTGTCACCCCGTCCTACTTCCACTGGTGCAGACAAGGTCCAACCTCTCTCCTTCAAATCGGAGATCACCAATCCAGAAGGTCAAAGCACGGTGCACGTTGACGACCCTAAGCACCCTGAATATCGCTCCTACGGCGATGAGGATGCTGCTGTGGACGATGAGGATCACGAATACAATGTACCCATCCTCGCTTCTGACGAAGTTAAGAACGATGATCACCCCTATAGCCAACAACCTGCTGTCCACCCCCCTCCTGACCGCCGAGGTAGCGCAAGCGAGCTGGAGGAGCCGACTAGTCGACCTGTGAGCAGGACAAATCGACCCAAGAGTAGGCCTACTAGCATCTACAAGAGCAACGACTCCCAAGAGTTCGAGCCCACGTCTCTGGACGACGTCGAGGAGTATGAGCCTCTCTTCCCTGAGGATAACAAGAAGGAAGCCCAGAAGCCAGTTCAAGGCAACAAGGCACGACACCATTTCCCCAGCAAGGACATCTGGGAAGACGCCCCGGAGAGTGTGCATTACACCGTTGAGGTTTCGACACCAGACCAGGCGGACCAAACCGAGCAGCCACGACGAAGATCCTCTGCTGCGGATCGTCCCAAGACCCCCGCACATTTCTTTGCTCAAAAGCAAGAAGAACTCGCAGAGCAGGAGGCAAACGGCCACGTAGATGTTCAGCTTCCCAAGAATCCCGAGAAGCAGATCTGGTATGATTCAAACGAATCGGAGTCCTTCCTCAATGCCAACAAGAGGCCTTCTGGTAGCCAGCGATTCCCCAGTCGGGATATCTGGGAAGATGCCCCGGAGAGTCAACTCTACGAGACCACGGTTTCTGAATCTCCTCAGCCCGAGACCAAGGAGGAGGTCAAGGAGGAACCCAAGGAAGAACCAAAGGAGCTGAGCAAGCCAGAGCTGCCTTCCCGACCGGTCAGAAAGACTTCCAAGGATGGACCTGCAATCCCTGAAAGGCCCAAGCCTAAGCATACGACGAGTGAAGAAGGAAAGTCTAGGCCTCCTGTATCAGACAAGCCAAAGCCTCAGATTCCTCCTCGACCCACCAAGACCTCATCGGGAGATTCTGCCGAGCCCAAGCAAAAGCCTTCCGTGCCTAGCAGACCGGCCGGTAGCAAGATTGCCGCCCTCCAGGCAGGTTTTATGAGTGACCTGAACAAGCGTTTGAAATTGGGACCTCTCGCTCCTAAGAAGGAGGAGGAGTCTAAGCCACAGGAGGATCTGACGGAGGAGAAGGAGAAGACCCCTCTTTTGGATGCCCGCAAGGGTCGCGCCCGAGGCCCACAACGCCGAGCTCCGGCAAAGAGCCCCGCTGCCCGGGCGCCCGCCGCTCAGACTTCCGCTCCTTCTTTGACATTCTCGGTTCCCCAGACCCTTTGGTCTATTGACCCTGAGGGTTCTTTATCTGTTTCTGGAGAGGAGCCATCTCCAGTTCCTGAGCCAGAGCCAATTGTTGAAGAATCTGAGCCAAGCGTTGAAAAGTCTGAGCCAAGCGTTGAGAAGCCTGAACCACCCGTGGATACACCTGCGGCACCTCAAGAATCACTGCCTGCTCAAGAACCACTGCCCGAGTCAGAACCCAACCTAGAGCCCAAGCCAGAGCTTAGGTCAGAGCCCGAGTCAGAGTCAGTTCCAGTGCATAGGGAACCAGAACCCGCAGCAGGAAAACTGCCTCAGGAGGCCGAACCTGAACTTCCCACGCAAAAACCTGCAGTGGAACCTGCACCGGAGGCTATTCAGGAGACGCCAGAGGCTCCTGCACCGGAACCGAAACAAGAAGAGCCCGAAAAGGTAGAGAAGAGTCTTGTTACAAACACGGCGGGCGAGAGTATCCTGGAGGCTACTCTGGGCAAGAAGGAGGGAGGTGATACAGTTGAACCCATCGAAGTGACTGATGAGGTTAAGCAGTAGAACAAAAAGGAGGACGGGAGACAGATTGTATAATGGTATACGTATAGCGTAGACGGCTCAGCCGGTAAATAATAACTGTTCGGGCGTTTATTAGTTACGCACTCAAAAAAATGAACTACCACGTAGCGATATATTTTATTATTTTTTATTCATGCGTTGTTATACAAGAAACGAGCTGCCAGCCCATATACAGATACAATAGACATGTCACATATTTTACCTTCGTCCCCAAGAGTTCTCTTGATCTACACCCTTTCTTTCCCTCTCGACGAGTCGGTCAAATTCATTTTGCGCCTGTTCCTTAGCGAGAGCCTTTTCCTCGTCCGAGTTGCTAAAAGAAAAGCTTTCGCTAGAGCTGCCAGCAGGCTTGTTGCCCCAACCAGACTGTGACTGCGACTCAGTCGCATGCTTGGCACGGACGGCCTCACGTCGGGCCTGGAAATTGGATTGCTGTTGTTGCTGGGACTGCTGGCGAACGCGGTCCCATGCGGAACCGGAATAAGATACTGGTTCGGTGCGAGCAGAGGTGGCAATTGGTGAGGCGTCATCGTAATTGTCGTCGAGAACACTCCATTCATTACTGGAGCTCTGGCTTTGTTGGGTTGCAGAAGAAGATGGGGCCTTGTCCCAATACTGTGCTGGGGTGGGCTGATAGGTGTTCTCCGAGCTTGTGCTGCTTGTATCGTTGCTGGACCAGGCATTGTCGTCATCTTTGTGAGCTTCTCTGCCCGTGAATGGCACCTTTCTGGCTTCGGGATTTGACATGACCTGTTTAACGCGATTGCTAGCATCCTGGGTGAACTGTTTCAACCGTGGGTCTTGTGTCATGGCGCTTTCAGTTCGGATGAAGTTGACGGCTCGGAAGACTGGCTCGACCATGAGCATTGTGACGGCGGCGTAGGCGGTGAATCGCAACGTATGCCATGTAAAGCGAGGGTAAGGCCCACGTATCTTCTTGTTAGTGAAAATACTGGTGGCCTCGTTGGGATTGAATCGGCCGCCCATCTTGGGCTTGTAGAAAGGGAACTGCCAGGTACGGCGACCACGATAAGTCAAGTATCCGGCGAGTCCAATGGTGAGCCACTTCATGGCTGCGTTGGTGTGGATGTTGTTGAGAGTATGTTCGGTAATCGCCTTTGCCTCCTCGTCCTCGAGGTCTCGGCCGAGGGTGGCAGCAAAGCCAGAGACTCGCGAGGTCGCAACGAGGAGATTCCAATCGCGGGAAAAGCCAATCACTGAAGCGTACCACGGAGGAGCGTATTCGTGGAATGATCGTGTAATCTGATCCTGCACTCGTGGCTGATACTGGCTACGCTGAGCGAGCGCTTGCTGGCGCCAGTCTTCCATGGAGTGCTTGTAATTCTCGCGGGACTGGGCAGGCCCCGCGCCATTGGGTTGAGAATTCATCGCAACTCTGTATTCAGCTATGAGCTGCAAATAATCAGAGGTCTTTGGGGCGTTGAGAAGTAAAAACCCAGGACCTTGACGGGGATTCAGAGATCATGAATAACGGCCTAAACTATGACGCTGTGAAGCCTGCTCACTGCTGCACGTGCCGTTGAAGCCGTGGTGGAGCTTTTCGAGAAGCTCCTGGAGGGGAAGGGACAAGACGGATGACATAGCTCCTGCAGATCAGCTGTGGAGGCTGGAGCTAGCTACACGTGATCTGGCAACAACAACTGAACCAGGGGTCGCGAGACCGCGACGCGTGCCAGTCACTAAACGCGTCCTCCACTCAATTCAAATTCAAATGTCCCACCATCATCATACTTGACGAGATTGAAGGCCGGAATGTCCAAGCTCTGTAAAGTATAATGACTTTCCAAAAATCATACTCGGATCAAATTGTTCGAACTAAGGTACGAGGCCAAGGCCACCAGTCGAGCATTGCTAACAATTGCAGCGCTCGCCATGGCAGCGATCAAGGAGCAACCCCGTCCACCAAACACCGAAGCCTCGTGCATTGCAGCCTGTGTCCGAGGTTACTAAGAACAAGCTCAATAAATTCCAGTACCACCCGAAAACCGGTGATTCGGCTACAGATAACTTCGAGAACGAACAAAATGCACCGTCGACACGAGCGAAAGACGATACCTCGGCCACGCCTGCGACCCGATTAACTTGGCGAGATCTATGCGAACCTGCTAGTGGCGTTGAAGATGAGACGACCACCTCTCCAAACGACCGACTGCTCTGGGATAACAGACAAGATGCTCTATACATGGCTGCATTGTCTCCCATGTTAACTCGCAAAGGACGAAAACGTGCCAGAAGCTCATCACCAGTATCATCGCCTGTCGCGGAGAAGCCGAACACGCCCTCGGTCAATGTCAAGAAGCTGGCACAAGCATTGAAGTCACCACACGCGGATCCAACATTAGAATTATGGGACCGGTACTCCCTGAATGGACCTGATAATGGAGATAGCCCCCTAGGACTGGCCAATCCGGCACTGGCACAGCTAATGGTCTCATCCTCACCACGATCCACGAAACCAACCGCTGGTGAGTCCAACCTTCGGCGAGCTATAAGTTGTGGCCTCAATTGGCCCAAGAGGAGAAGAGTTGAAAGATCAACCTCGGGCAGCCGCCTGAGCAGCGAGAAAGAAGAGATGGAGGCGTCGAAATCTTCGTTGGTTACCGCACTGCTCGATACGGTGACTAGTAGCATCAATGGGCAGAGTGAGGAGCCTCAAGAAGCGCCAGAATCTCCTTCTCCTAAGAAGAGGCGGATATGTGCTACTAGCAGTGGCTCTCCACGCCCTCTAAAACCCCAGAGGCCACAACCCCAGTTACAACCCCCAATGCAACAGGTAGCACAGCCACCAGCACGACCACGGGCCCCAGAACCTGCTTCTTCCGACTACGGTGACGATGATTTTGATGATTTTGACGACGATACGATCTTGCAACTGGAAGCAAGCATCACCACAACTCAACTGGAAGCCAATGCTCAACCAGAAGTAACACTCACAAAGAACAAGTTGCTAGACGAGTTCGATGACTTGGAAGATGACATATTCGACGAGGCAGACAGCCTCATTAACGTGAACTCGCAACAAGTCTCCCAAATGCCGACAACCAGGAAACTTGACGATCTGGATGACGATGTCTTTACGGAAGCAGATGATCTCGTCGACATGGAACCCCAACAGATTGCCCAAGGTCAACCAGTTAGCAAAGCCGATGACCTGGATGACGAGTTTGGAGATGCCTTTGACGGAGACTTTGACTTCGAAGCCGTGGAATTGGCAGCAACCCAAGCCCAAGCAGCCCAAAACTGCTCCGGAGACGTACGTCGAAGAACCTAGGAGGGCCCGCCATATGCTAAGTAACAGGTAGAGCCGGAAGCCAAAAACAATTCAGCGATACTTGGTGACGAATGTCTTGGAGGGAGAGTATAATGACCAATATGGACACGCGCGACCAGAAAAGGTAAGTCCACCAATGAGTATGTGCAAAGCTTTCCGATTGACACCCCCAGATCCTTCTCATCCAAGCCGACAACTCGAAAGATATGAAGACGGTTCATCTCAGGGGTTCGTGGTTTGACACACCAGCCCACGCCGAGTCCTATGTTCACATCATTGGCGACTTTACCGCAAGAGGACAATGCATTATAGATGACGCCCAAAATCTCCTTATTTTACACCCCGATCAACTTATATCCGCAACTGTAGTAGCTGACTCATTCGGTTGTATGCGCCGCGCTGTGCTTCAAGATCGAGTTAAGGCCACCAGTCCACCAACACCACCTCTTATCTATGGAACCATGCTGCACGAAATATTCCAGGAGGCTCTTCTTGCTAACAAATGGGACTTGCCATTCCTATGCGCAGTCATCGAGCGAATTACAGAGAAGCATGTCGAGGATTTATATACCATTAAAGTCGGCCTGCCTTCGGCCAGGGAACATCTGCAATCGAAAATGACCGAACTGAGTTATTGGGCCGGCGCCTTCGTATCGTCTCAAGCAAAGGAAGACGCCGTGGTTGAAGACCGGAATGGGAAGAAGGCCAACATGGCAGTTACCAAGCTCTTGGATGTCGAGGAACACGTCTGGTCCCCGATGTACGGACTCAAAGGTAACATCGACGCGACTGTTGAAGTTGCGATGCAAGACGGCAAGGATCTTCGCACATTGACTGTGCCATTCGAAGTCAAGACGGGCAAACACGCAAACAGCAATCACATGGCACAAACTGCTCTCTATACCCTCCTCCTGTCGGATCGATACGATATCGAGATTGCTTATGGCATTCTCTACTATATGGAAACATCAAAAACAATGCGCATTCCTGCAATACGGCACGAGCTTCGACATATGATTATGCAGCGCAACCAGCTAGCATGTTATGTTCGAGAACGAAGCGTTCAGTTGCCTCCGATGCTGAAGAGCAAACATATGTGCGGCAAGTGCTATGCGAAGACATCGTGCTTTATCTATCACCGGCTGGCCGACGATGGAGATGGAGAGTCAAGTGGAATGAACGAGAAATTCGATGAACTCGTCAAACATTTAACCCCTCGACATCAGCAATTCTTTATCAAATGGGAGAATTTACTTACCAAGGAAGAAAAGGAGAGTCAAAAAACGAAAAGAGAACTGTGGACCATGACTAGCACTGAGCGTGAGAAGAAGTCACGGTGCTTCGCAGACGTCATTATCGAAGAAGGGTCAGCATCAGTTGACACAGACAACCCCAGGATCAACCGGTATCATTACACCTTTGTGAAGCGAACCCAACCAACAGGCTTCTCGTTTCTTGAATCTGAGTTGACAGTCGGAGAACCAATTGTGGTTTCAGATGAAGAGGGCCATTTTGCTTTGGCTATTGGCTACGTTACGGCAGTCAAGAGGCAAAGAATCAGCGTGGCAGTTGACAGGCGACTACACAATGCCCGAATCCGCCAACCTGGCTTCGATGAGACCGACAACCAAATCTTTGCCAGCATCATGGATGTTGCCCATGAGGGTGCAACCCAAGATGAGACCAATGGCAAGATCAAAGAGGCACCTATCCGATATCGCCTCGACCAGGACGAGTTCAGCAACGGAATGGCAACTGTTCGGAATAACCTTGTACAAATGATGGCAGACGACATTGTTGGAGCCAGACAGATTCGACGACTCATTGTCGACCTGGAGACACCGAGGGTCAAGGCTGCGCCTACTCAATACACAGTTTCAGATCGGGACAGTCTCAACGTTGATCAGCATCGAGCAATCGAAAAGGTCATGAGTGCTCAGGACTACGCCCTTGTTCTTGGAATGCCGGGTACTGGAAAAACAACAACTATTGCCCACATTATCCGTGCCCTGACATCTCAGGGGAAGAGCGTGCTGCTTACCTCGCATACTCATACGGCTGTTGACAATATTCTGCTTAAGCTCAAGGCGGACAAAATACCTATTCTGCGTCTTGGTGCCCCTGCTAAAGTGCATCCTGATGTTCAGGATTTTGCCATTCTTGCCGGTCACCCTATGAAATCATTTGACGAGATCAAGCATGCCTGGCACGGAACACCAATTGTTGCAACGACGTGTCTTGGCATTAACCACTCCGTTTTCCATGAGCGTTCTTTCGATTATTGCATTGTGGATGAAGCGTCTCAAATCACTCTACCCATTTGTGCCGGCCCCATCAGGATGGCTCGTACTTTTGTGCTTGTTGGTGATCACAACCAGCTACCTCCTGTGGTAAAGAACGAAGAAGCCCGAGAGGGTGGTCTCGATGTCAGTCTGTTCAAACTCTTGTCAGACACTCACCCTGACTCGGTCGTCAACCTGGAGCACCAGTACCGTATGTGCGAGGACATCATGACTCTGAGCAACACCTTGATTTATAATGGAAAGCTTCGATGTGGCACAGAGCAACTTCGAAAGAGAAAGCTCCATGTTCCGCGAATGGAAGCTCTTATGCAGAGGCACTACGACGCGTCAACTATCAATGCTGCTACACCTCGATCATTTTGTTCTGCACCTGGGCCCAACAGGTGCTGGCTTTATGACCTTCTTGATAGTGAAGCCCGTGTGCGGTTCATTAATACCGATACTGTCCAGCCGCCTGTTCGCGAGGAAGCTCAAGGGAAACGTATTGTCAACTCAGCCGAGGTTCGCATCGTCTCTCAGCTCGTTGATAGTCTGTTGACAGTTGGAGTCCCGGACTCTGAAATTGGTGTCATGACACATTATCGAGCCCAGTTATTTATGCTTAAAGACAAACTCAAAGGATATTCAGGAGTGGAAATGCATACAACAGATCGCTTCCAAGGACGGGACAAGGAGGTCATAGTCCTTAGTCTCGTGCGAAGTAATGAAGCTTGCAATATTGGAGACCTGTTGAAGGATTGGAGAAGAATTAACGTTGCATTCACACGCGCAAAGACGAAATTACTCGTTATTGGAAGCAAGTCGACACTCAAGGGCAGTGGCAGCGAAAACATGCTTAGCCAGTTCATCTCTCTCATGGAGGATCGGAATTGGATCTATGATATGCCCGCTAACGCGCTTGAGAACCATTATTTTGAGGACTTGGGCACCCAGGTTACAGCAACAGGTCCTACACAGAAAACCAAATCACCCAGGAAAAAGGCCATTGGAAAGGAGAATCGCAGGCCTTCACCAAGGACGGCCAGGGTTAGCGACAAGGCGTTATTACAGGGGAAACTGATCACGAGGGATATTTTAAACGAAATGACCAATGGCGCATATGTTTGATTAACGGGACTGGCATAGCATCTCATGGATAGGATAAGACAACATTAGGGTCAATCAGTGCCGTTCAGGCGATACATCAGCATCCTCGTCATGGTATTCCACATGCTTTGAGTTTTCGAAACTGTTCTCGTTAGCAATGACTGTGAAGCTGTAGAACATATACTCACGCCTTTTCTCCAACAATGAGCTTTGTAAATTGTTCCAGCTCTTCCAGCTGAGCAACGCAGCCGGTAAGACTCTCGTTGTATGAGTAGCTATAAATGTCGCTCCACGTCTTTTGTCGCTCCAACTCAGGATAGTCGGCGGTCTCTGCCATCTCTTTGGCAACCTCCGCTGTTCTGTGGAGAAGCTTCTTTCTCGCAGCAGCAGCGCTTGGGAGATATCGCTACGATGTCTGTTAGCCAGAGTCATCAGCTTTAGGTCTGTGACTTACAGGAATCTTGCGCCGAGACCGCAGGGCCCCAGCGAGGGTGTACAGGTTGCCGAGAATAGCAGCCACGGCATCTCGTCGATAGCTGAGCAGCTTCTCGGCGGCGACGGGGTTGTCACGGATATAGTTGGGGTTATAAAAGAGGGCTGACTGTCGTACGGCAATGAGATATTCAAAGAAGCGCTCACAGGATGCAGCAAGGCATGAATAGGGGACAGGATCGAAAGGGGCTCGAAGACGAAGCTCGTGGCGTGCCATGACGAGGAGCTGTCGAATTCTGACAAACCCCTCGCGCAGTCGACTTTCGAGCATCTCAGATCGTCTGACGACTTCGGGGGTAGGATCTTTGCCTTCGTCAAAGTAGACGTAGTTTGCAACGACATCTGATGGTCAGCAGTGTTCGTCATGGAGTTTGGGCCAACTCACTTCTGTACATGATGCTCATGTAGAAGAGCATGGATGAAAGCGCAAATCGGAGTTCATGTCGCGCAACAAAAGGCCAGAGGATCCAGTTGACGATGATAGGCGTCGTTGTTCCAACGAGGAACACTACACCTTTGTAAACTCCCAAGAGTACTGTTGATGATGCCTCCGGATGGTTTCGCAAGCTAAGAGATACCACGGCAAACGAGAGACATCCAACAAGGCCCGATCGCTATCAGGTCAGTAGAGTTCAGAGTGCAAGGGACAAACATACCGGATGGCTGCTCTGAGTGAAGCGATACATCATGGGAATCATATATATAGCAGCAAATACTGCCAAAACATACGAATTCCCATTGCCAGCTGCATGGGCTGCACCACTCCACGCAGCGCCGAGAATAGCTGCGGAGGCTCGGGTTACAAAGTCCTGGATATTGCCCCCTATACGAGGATGGATCATAATCCATCCCATACAGACAGCCCACCATGCTTCATAGAGGTTCCACCAGGAAGATTCGCTCCTCAGCCACCCAGGAAGTGCTAGAGCAGAAGTCAGGATAACAACCTTGAGCGCATATTTACTCTCAAACCCCTGGAGACGGTGCATAACTGTCCAGACCCTGTATCCCACCTTGTCTCTGTGCGAGGCTGGTTGCCCACGAATACTTGGCTCTATAGTTTGATCGTCGTCTGGCTCGGTGACTGGCTCGTAGTGCTGACGAGGATGGTGCTTTTCGCTCGCCTTGGCCGTCTCCATGAGTCGCGAGATCTCCGCAAAGGTCGCGCGATACATACCAGCCGTGACACCTCCGCGGTCATGCCTTACCTGTGCGTTTGTTCTGTATAGAGCTTTGCCTGGGGGGTACGTTGGGAGATTGATCCGTTTACGGTTGGAGTGAAGCTGTATTTCATGAACCTTGGTCATGAGATTGACGATAGTTGCTGCGGTTTCCCGGACATGTCTTGCAAAGACAAAGAGTTCTACCACTTGCCCATGTTCTGCATAAGTTTCGGGTCTGTCTTTGGACCTCAAGAGACGTGCTTCTGCTTCATCGAAAGCCGCGAGCGCGTTTTGGATGCGCAGTTGGACAGGAATAAGGTCGGACGAGACGTCATCAGGAGGGCCAAAATGCTTGCGCCAGCCGGTCAAGTCCATCAACGCAGCACGGCATCTCTTCATAGCCTCTGACATGCAAGCAATGACTTCTTTGGTAGGATCCGAGAGAGTCTGAGCCACCCTGCGTCCAAAATCTTCAAGCGACGTTCCACTACCTGATTCTTCCGCGACAGTAATTTCAATAGGGGCACCTCTGTCATCGAAAAGATCTGCATCAGTGTTCATGGATAGAAGGGCTCTGACAACACCTTGTACTGAGTTACGCAACTCCCGCACATCAGTTGGGCGAAAACGTGTGATGGTTATGTCGATTCTCATATCTCGATAGGCAAGAGACACGTCCATGAAGGTTTTGGCAAGGCGTCTCCTTAGCCTTGTGTCTCTCGGTCGAGGAATGATGAGACATTCCTAAAAGAAAAGTCAGAATAATTGGATGCCAGAGGCCAGTAGATCAAACTCACCTCCATGGTATTGAACGACTTGTCGAGAGCAACTGCCAGAGATCGGTTACCAGCGTCAGGAAATACTACTATATTGACAACCATGGCAATTGCCTGGCCTAATAGCCATGGAATTGCATAGCTCCGCAACTTGGACCAGTTGTTATCCAGACTACTAGTCTCTGCCAAGGTGGTGAAAGCAACAGCTATGCCCGCAGCGAGAACAGCTTGGTAAAGACGAATAAAGAATGAACGAATGTATGCGATGGTAGCCATAAACAGGGCAAAAGAGAAGAACAGTATCCCGCCGTATCCTGCCTTAGCAGCAGGAGTTGAAGTAGATAGCAAAATGCCAATAACACCCCAGCCCAATCCAGCAGCAGTACCGACGATAGTCCATACTGCACCGTCCACCTGAGAGCCAAAGTTTCGACCAGGATGATTGAGGATAACGGACACTACCATAATGTAGTCAAAGCTACCAAGCCAGTGATGAACTGGCTCGATGAGACACAGTATATATGCGATGAAGAAGGCGAGAAACGATTTGAGCAGCTTGATACCGGCTCTGGTAGTTGCGACTTTGTATGCCACCGATCGAATCTCATCAAATTGCCGCGGTAGGAAATACTTTGGGGAGAGCGGATGACTCTCTTCGAACTCCTTGGGAAGAGTTGCTTTGGCCCGTTCAGCAACCTCATCCGGAGAGATTGGATCTGGTCTCAAGAAGAGAGCGTCGAAGAAGCCATCACGCATCTCGGAGACGCCGTACGTCTCCATGTTGATGCGATCATCGGAAATGATTTGGTCGATTTGCATCATGCTCCGTCTGGACTCGAAGCTTGGCCGAGCAAGACAGCTCCGATCCGGCGGCGTCATGGAGTCGTTATCTAGCGTTAGCTCGGCCGGGCCTAACGTTTGACTATCGGCTCCGGATGACTCGGCGGCCGTTGGAGTGTCATCTTGGTGAGATCCCGTGATCCCGGCATTTGAACGGCCTCTCTCCATGCTGAATTGATGCTGATGGGTATTGTTGTTCCAACTCCAAAACACTCAAGCTACGTTATCAATGTTGCTAATCGAACGTATTCGTAAGGAATTGACACTCTTAAATGAGACAGAATCTCAATAAGAGCATGGTCTAGCGAAACAGCTCTGAATAACCGCGACTCTCGATGGCCGTCGTTGTTGTCTATGCGCATTGGTGATGACATAAACTGACTGACATTTTCACCAAGATTATCTCTCTATCGCAATAGACGAGTAGAAAGCAACAAAAGGCCGCTTGCAGTGTAGAATTATGCCGAAAAGACGATGATGATGTTGTTGATGATGATGAGTTCAAGGCGATTCAAGTTGATGAAGAATGCAACTGCAGCGGACCCATCGATCGACTCAAGCTTTGGGTACCGAGAAAGACGTGCATCAACTGTTGCCAAGACAATACCAGACATGGATGATTTTCTGAGGCTCTCACTAAAGAAAAGATACCTCATAAGGAACTGATCTTTTAGTTACTAACTATCAATCTTCTACCTTGAGCTGAGAATTGCACAAGGTAGATGAGAATATCATTATCATGGCATGGGTGTCAACCGTACTCAACCTGCCTTTGCCAAGAGGACACTCGAAATAATCAACTTTGAAAACAACATGACTCTCATTGTGTATGTGGGAATATTTAAATGAATTGCCCATTAATAAAAAACGACTTGCCTGTTCTCAGCCCAAGTTTGCTATTAGTCTGAGCTACAATAACGTAGGTAGGTATTCCGTGTATGCGCAGGTACCAAACTCCCGCAAGGCCGGCGGTCACGTGAACCTATCAAATCCACGTCCAGCAATTCCAGGTACCTACCTACCTAGGCATTAGTTCAGAGTCAACAAGCAGCATTCAAGCTCACCATCGTCACCAGCCATTGAACCCCCCGCACGCCATTTCCATCGCCGAATCCCCCTCGATCTTTCGACGACATAACATGGCCATCATCCGCGCTGCCGCCGCGCCCTTGCGCGCCGCACGCTGCCTCCGACAGCCCCTCTCCTCCAGAGGCTTCTCCGTTACCGCCCGACGACAAGGAGGCGGCGGCGAGCACCAGTTCGAACCTCCCACCGGCTGGCTCTGGGGTGTCAAGCCTGGTGAGAAGCCAGAGCCCGAGGGCTGGGAGTGGCCTACCTACATCTTCATCGGCAGCCTTGTCGCCACCGGCGTTGCGCTCGCCTTCAAGCCCGATACGACGTGAGTGATTTGGAACCCGGGACGAGGAGGATGTATCTGCAGCAATTGGAGGATCTTGCTCGTTCAACAGCGAAATTTGGCCGATGTTTGATGCAGGACACATACTAACGGCTACACAGTGTCTCTACCTGGGCCCTCGAGGAAGCACGAAGGAGGTTAGAGGAGGAGGGCATCCTGCCCGACCCAGCCAAGCAGGATAAGAAGGACTGAGCGGTGTTTGGCATACAGACAGGGAGATATGGTCAATTGTACATGTTATTTGCATTTGAGGAATGGTATCGCTAGACGTCTCGAGGTATCACTATCCAACCAAAACTGTGACAGACAGGACCGGACCTCTGAACTTCACCAGTGTTGCTGACTGTGGAACTTCGATAGGCGAGTGGCGCCAGCAGACATGATCTCGTGAGCGTAATTATTTTGATTGCGATTTATCTATTCCCAGCCGCTATATAACGCCATACACAGAATCACTCTAGATAGCATAGCTCCACTCATGCTCCTGGTCACCATACTGGATAGCTTCGATCCACTCCTTCATCTTGAGGGCGATCTCACCGGACTCTTCAATCTCAGACAGACCACAGTCAACGAGCTTGCCCTTCCATGAAATGGATCGGATAGGGCTGACAATGGCTGCAGTTCCGGCGCCAAAAGCCTCGAGCAGACGGCCCTCCTCAGAGGCCTCAGCAAGCTCCCTCATGGTGTACTTGCGCTCGCTGATCTTCCAGCCCTCGGGGGCAAGACGTTCCCGAGCGAGTGCGAGCACAGAGTCACGGGTGACACCCTCGAGAATGGTGCCGTCAAGGGGAGCGGTCACGAGCTCCTTCTGGCCCGTCTCCTTGTCCTTGAGAACGGCAAACATGTTCATGGTGCCGACCTCGGTAACGTACTCCTCCTCGCCAAACAGCCAGAGGTTCTGCTGGAAACCACGGCTGGCGGCCTGGAGCTGGGGCACGATGCAGGGTGCATAGTTGGCGCCCAGCTTCTTGTCACCAACACCACCGGGCCAAGCACGCACGGCGTAATCAGTAGCCTCGAGCGACACGGCCTTGAAGCCGGTGGGGTAGTAGGGGCCGACGGGCGAGGCGATGACATAGAGCAGAGCGGATCCGGGGGGACCGACGCCCAATGTCTTTTGGGTTCCGATCATCGTGGGTCGGAGGTAGAGGGAGTATCCTCGCTTGTCAGGGATGAAGCGCGAGTCGAGCTGGGCGAGCTTTGCGATGAGCTCGGTGAAGGCCTGGGGCTCAAAAGTAGGGAGCGCGATACGGGCGGCCGACTTGTTGAGCCGAGCCATGTTCTTGTCGGGTCGGAATAGTCGCACGTTGCCGTTCTTGTCCTTGTAGGCCTTCATGCCCTCGAAGCATTCGAAAGCGTAGTGGAAGACGCATGTCGCGGGGTCGAGGGAGAGGTTCTGGTAGGGGGTGATCTTGGGGTCCAGCCATCCTTCGTCTTGATTCCACTCAATCGCGAGCATGTGGTCTGCCGCAAAGTCTTAGCTTATGTTGGGATGATAGCTGGGGATCTTGCTTACCTGTAAACTCTCTTCCAAACACGAGATCTTCGGGTTTGCTCAGAGGCTTGGGCTTCCCCGTCTTCTCAATGGTGAGCCTTGAAGGGTCCAGACCCACGGGCTTTGCGGAAGAGGCAGCATCGGCCTTGATGCTGAAGCGTTGCGCCTGGCACAGCGGCCTGAAGCTCGAGATGCGAGCGCTCCGTAGAGCGGAGCGGACAAGCAAGGGTCGCATCATAGAAGCAATTCTGGTTTCTGGGGGGTTCGCAAAAGGCCAATTAGCTGTGAAAAGCTGAACCGGTGCAAGTCTAGGCAATACAGAACAAGCTGCAAAAGTAAAACTAGAGCAAAGTTGAAGCAGCAGTTTACGGTGTCCAGGTGGGATATTAAGTACTAGGGGCAACTGTCTATATCGGAGCTGTATCGGAGGGCTCTCGATTGCAAATTGCGCGACTCGATAGGTTCGCTGCAAACTGAGCCCGAGCAGCCGTAGCCAGGCGTCCGCAGCCGTCTTGTGCCGTAAAAGAGTCACCCCAGGTGCAGAGTGTCCCATTAAGGCCTAGTCATGCAGGGGGTTTGCTGAGCTGACTTAGCTGTTGCTGTTATCAGCTTATCGTGCCCCCCTGGGGACGGACCATCATCTGTCAACTCCAGACGACCCCTACGCTTATGGAGACTGCGCATCGCGACAAACGTCATTCCCAGAAGCGACGATCGACCCGACATAAGGCAGCTCGAATCGCAACCTTCTAGAGCTGGTGGCAGCTACCTATAACCTTGCGCTATCAGAAGTAGACAAACACCTCGACAACTGAGAGCTGCCACCATGTTCTCCTCGGCCTTCAAGTCCATCTCTGCCACCAACATCACGGGCAATTACTCCATCTCCTCGAACCCGACCTCGACGGCTGGCCCCTGGAAGATCCACGACGCCAAGAAGAAATCTACCGGAAAGCAATACAGTGTCTTCGTCTTTGACAGAAAGTCATTGGACAGCCATGGCAGCTCCTTAGGCCGCTCTGGTGCGGCTTCGTTCAAGAAAACGGTCGAGGAAGTCGTCGAGCGGTTAAAGAAAGAAGCGTCGAGTCTCGCAAAGCTCAGGCATCCCAGCATTTTGGAATTGGTAGAGCCTGTCGAGGAGACGAGAGGTGGAGGTCTGCAGTTTGTGACAGAGTCCGTGACAGCTTCGTTATCAAGTCTGTTGCAGGACAAGGACGAACAAGAACGCGCTGGAGGACCCGGAGGAAGGTCAAGTCGATTCGTCACAGAAGATGCGGATGGGACAAAGAGACGAAGGGAGCTTGAGATTGACGAGCTGGAGATTCAAAAGGGCCTGCTTCAAGTCAGCAAAGCTCTTGAATTCTTGCATGAGAATGCTGGCATTGTTCATGGCAACCTTACTCCTGATTCGGTTCTCATCAACGCCAAGGCATGTCATGCCACCTCAATACTCTTGCTTACAGCTCTACTAACACGCTATAGTCTGATTGGAAAATCAGCGGTCTCGCATTCGCCAGTCCACCTGAAGGTTCTGATAAACCAACATCTATCCAAGGAATCAACCTTTACGAGGTCTTGAATATGGATCCTCGATTACCCAAGGCGGTGCAGCTCAGCCTCGACTATACTTCGCCTGATTTTGTTGTCGACAACAACCTCAACTTCTCTGCTGACATGTTCTCTCTTGGACTCATGTCTGTTGCTCTGTACAACTCCCCTCACAGGTCCCCTCTAGAATGCCATGGCAGCCTGTCCACATACAAGCGGCTGTTTTCGTCCTCTTCCAGCGTCCCATCTGCTAGTAACAACTATCTTTCGTCACGGCCACTCCCCAGAGAACTCTCACATGAGGTTCTGCCTCGGCTGATCACACGACGGCCTGCTCAGCGACTGACTGCACGCGAGTTTCAGCAGAGCGAGTATTTCGATAACATTCTCGTATCGACAATTCGCTTCCTCGACTCATTCCCAGCCAAGACCGCAAACGAGAAAGCTTCGTTTATGCGAGGCCTAAACAAAGTGTTGCCGTCGTTCCCCAAATCGGTGATGGAGAAGAAGATTCTACCAGCACTGATAGAAGAGCTCAAGGATCGAGACCTCCTGTCGCTCATCCTGCAGAATGTCTTCAAGATTCTTGATCTCCTACCGTCAGCCAGACGGGCATTTAGTGAAAAGGTCCGGCCAGCTCTAAGGGAGATTTTTGTGGCAAATGCCAAGCAGACACAGGAAAAGGACCCGGCTAGGGATGCTGGTCTCATGGTGGTACTTGAGCATATCTCCTCCATTTCTAGCAACTGTTCTGGAAAGGAGTTCAAAGATGGTAAGTCCATCTAGCAAAGTCCATTGCTTCTGCTAACACCTTTTCAGACATGCTCCCTGTCATATTAGCGGCGATTGAATGCCCAACGCACTCGATTGTCGACGCTGCTCTTCGCAGTCTACCAGTCGTGCTGCCAGTGCTTGACTTCAGCACCATCAAGAACGAGCTATTCCCAGTAATAGCAACCGTATTCAGCAAGACAAACAGTCTTGCTATTAAAGTCCGTGGTCTTCGAGCTTTTGTGATTCTTTGCGGCGGAACCAATGAAGGTACCGAAGATGACGGACTAAACGGCTTAGAGAACAAAAAGACGTCTTCTTCAAGCGCTCTAGACAAGTACACCATGCAGGAGAAGATTATCCCACTCATCAGGGTAATTAAAACAAAAGAGCCTGCCGTTATGATGGCGGCTTTGAGCGTGTTACGGGTAGTTGGTTCAGTGGCTGATGCTGACTTCGTGGCGATGGACATGTTGCCCATTCTCTGGAGTATGAGCTTGGGCCCATTGCTCAACTTGAAGCAATTCCAGAGTTTCATGGAGCTCATCAAGACCTTGTCTCGGAGGGTTGAGGACGAGCAGACGCGGAAGCTGCAAGAACTTGGGGGTAGTTCGAACGGCGCATCAGCACCCAACGAGGATTTCATGGCCTTTGGCGGTGTCACTGGCACAACCTTTGACCAGAACAACGGAGCTACAGAAGACGACTTTGAGAACCTCGTCAAGGGACGGATGGCCAGTCCGAGGTCGAGCACTGCAACTCCAAGCTGGGATGAGCCAGCAAAGTCAAAGTCGAGCACCCCGGCGCCCACGTTCTCGTGGTCTACGCCTCCTCCTCCTACTACTACTACTGCTACTACTACAAACAATACCGCAAAGCCCGCAGTTCAAAAGGCCCCGTCTTTCCGGACTGTGACACCAGATCTTGGTCGATTTGAGGCTCTTACACCATCGTCTACACAGTTCAGTCAACCTCTGCAACCTACGCCAAACCAGTCTTTCCAGGCGCCGAGCCAACTCCAGCCAACGCAACCAATGGCCCCATCACAGCCCATGTCTTCTTCTGCATCTGGATCGTCCATCAACTGGTCGGCTGCAACCGCATCAACCCCATGGGGAGGCTCTTCTGGGTTTGGTACCAGCTCATCTACAGGCAACATGGCCCCTTCAATGGCCAGTATGTCACTGGGCGCGACATCACGCCAATCGTCCTTTACGCTTCCTCCGCCACCAGGCAACACGACAGCCACTCCCCCGTCATTCTCTATACCCCCGCCGCAGACGAACTGGGGTGGTATGAGCTCGATGAACCAGAGCGGCAGCACAACGCCCAACCCACCACAAAACAACACGGGACAAAAGTCGGGATTGGATAAATACGAGAGTCTGATTTAGCCTAGAGTCATTGATAAGGCATGAGAGATTATAGCGTGGATACAAATATTTGGGAACAGAACAGTTGCCTTGTTGTCTAAGTTAATGAGCAACATTTTGAGAGTATTGGAATGTTATAAGCACGTGAGAGGGCCCAATGATGAGACTAAACCTACCAGTGTACAGCGAAGTCCAACATTTTTTGTTGCAATAATGATATAGACTTAGCATATAGGGCAAAGCTTTAATATCGCAGCATGATGTCTGTTACAACCTGGCGATACTCAGCTCCGCATTTAACTTGGTGTGATTTAAACTATGTCGATCCGGAATGTTATCTCCTCGGGCGTAATTTATTTAGTCTGGTTCTACTTCATGTAGCTACCGCCTCCCCGCTCTGTCCTAAATCATTGACATGCATACCCAAGCGTGAATCACATGTTTATTCGTGGCTAAGAGATGTTATGAGATGCTGAAACCCGAGCTTCTGTAGTAAGTTGTGGTAATGGAATAATATTTGAATTATCAGACTCTAATCATTGGTCTTCCGAGGCTGGACGGGAGTTGTCTATGGTAGGATATCACATTAGCATTAACACTCAGTATGAGGTGTATAGGTTAGGCTAGATAACGTCTTGATAACTCAGTCTTGGTCTTTGTAGTATTGCCTCGAGGACATTTCTCTACTCTTGGTCCTTCTATCTCTGACCAGTCTCTCTACCGTAGCTTTTTGTCCCATAAACTGTAGTAGACATTCTGACCTCTTTCTATCCCCATCGTGACATGGGCACGCATCACATCACATCATCCTCCTAAATTGGCGCCCTCTTTTCACGCCACAAATCTCGGTTGCCAGCGAATAGCCCCGCTCCTTGGTACGGGATATTGAATCATGATTTCTCTTGTATGTGGGCGGGGTTGCTTCAGGAAGAAAAAGAGAAAAAAAATCATAAACGAAAGAAGACAAATTTTATCCGTATTAGAAGCAGTACAGTAAATAAATCAGAACTCTCAACATGTATAACAGTAAGTCAAAGAGACTGGCGATGAAATTCCGCAAACGCCCTACTCCGTCCGTATCCTTCCATCCATTTTTTTCGTTGGCATGATCCGTTCCTCCAGACGCCTTGCCATCCGCTTGCAGCAGAAGAAAGCAACAAACAAATACAGCAACAAAGGAACAAAACAGAAAAATAAAGTGAAGAGAAACATCTGATGTGCCCATCTTTCAAGGTGTAGTTATTAAATGGTCTTATTTCTTGGGCTTGCACTCCTCAAAGACATGACGACTCTTGTAGCCAGGCTCGGTGCGGACATCGACCGTTTGTCCCTTGGGGATCATCTCGTGCTCCATGGACCAACGGAGACGGCGGCACAACTCAGCTACGACGATATCGCAGTCACCCAGAAGGTCAATGTCGAAGTTGATGTGGTTGACGGCTTGGCGAGATACGTAGACTTGAGGAATGTGCGAGGGCAGCCAGGACACAATCTCAGACACGGGTGTGACCTTGAGAGACGTGCCAATGACAATGACGAGGTCGACCTTGTCTCTATCGTTCTCCGTGAGTCTACGAGAGAACTCATCGGGAAGAGCCTCGCCGAAGAAGGTAATGTCAGGCTTCATGACACCGGCGCTGGGGATGTCGTACTCGGACTCATCAGAGCTGTCCTCAGCACTCCATCGTCGTCGCTTCTTGTCAGCGCCTGCAGAGCGCTTGCGTTTAGGCGCGCCACCAGTAGTGCGCAGTGTCTGAATGCAGCGCGGGCACCGAGGGATCTTGTCAGCCTTGATGTCTGGGAAGATGGTCTCGCCCTCGACTTGGTAACCGCACTGAACACAGGTGGCGGTGCCGAAAGAGCCGTGGCACTGGACGAGCTTGTCCTTGGGAACGCCGGCCTTGACCTCGAGGTTGTCGATGTTCTGGGAGTAGTTGGTCAAGAGCTTGCCCTTCTCGTGGAGCATGGCGATGAACTTGTGAGTTGGCGTGTATCGGTCCGTGCTCGGCAAAATGTCCTTGGCCACGGTGTAGAAAATGGTGGGATCTGATCGAAAGTAGTTGATGTCGAAAACCTCTTGCGGGTCATTGAGGCCGAGATGCTCCAGCTTGGAGTATAGGCCGGTTCCCTGAGAACGGAAGTCGGGAATGCCCAGCGAGGTAGAGATGCCAGCGCCGGTGATGAGGATGATGTTGTTGCTCTTTGCGATGAGGTCGACCGCGTCGTCAACCGTGTTATAGCGCAAGAGCTTGGCGCGCTTGGAGAGCTCGCGGGTGATGGCGAGCGACAACAAGCTGTAGTATGAGTCATCAGGCAAGTCTTTCATAAAGCCGGGCGACTTGATGCCAAAGGCACTGAGGAGCTTCTTGGCCGTATAGTGGCCGGCATCAACAGTGCGTTGGCAGAAGACGGCTGGGCCATACTCTCGGAGCTCCCGACGAAGTCTGCTAGCCTCCTCGGGTGTGCACACTTGAGGATCTAATAGAGTGCGAGTGGTTAGCTCGCTAAACTTGTTCTCTACTCCAAGGTAGTCAGCGCGAGATAAGACGAGACAACTCACCATTAACGTCGACTGAATTGTCAGCGCTCAACTCTTCAAAAACATCCTCAAATAGAGAATCCGTCTCCCACGAGTCTCGCACATCGTTAACTCTCTCCTCGAGCTCAGCAAGGGCCACGTTGGCGGCGGCCGTCTTGATCTCGGCCTCTGTTGGGTTCTCGCTCAACTTGTCGAGGGCGTTTGGCTGAGCCTTTCGCTTGGAGAGCGCAACGCTTCTCGTGGAACCTTTCTTTGTGTTCATGATGAAGGTGATGCGATGATGTTTTGTGACAAGTATGCGTTGAGAAGAAACAAGACAAGACAAGCGAAGAGGAGAGAAGAAGGGAGAAAAAGAAGATAGTTGTCAGTGGTTGACAGTGCAAACAAATGCGAAGCCTCGAAAGTGTGTTGTAAGGAAGAAAGCGGGTCAGAGAGACGAGGGTGGCATCTAGTATTATTTTATTATCTGGCCCGGGGCAAATCGAGCGAGAACCGCGTATCTGGTTCTGGTTGGCTTGGCTTGGCTTTGGTTTGCTCTGCTCTGCTCTGCTCTGCTCTACAACAGGTACCTAGAAGCGCGAAGATGGGTCGAAGCTGAAGGAGAAGACAGAGAATCCTCCGTGCGTTTGCGCGGATGTTGAAAAGGAAAAAGGAAGGGATGGGAATTTATACAAGACGAGAAAATAGGCAGATGCAGTTGTCCGGGACGGGACGGGAAGGTAGGGCCAAAAAAGACGACAGAAGTGAATAGTACCTAGCCACAAAAGTACCTATCGTGATTAGTTTATGCTGACAGTGAAAACCATCAACAAGTGACGCGAAACAATAGCAGCAGGGATCTTGTGACGATAGGAGAAGAAGAAGACGAAGGAGTAGAAGAAGAAAAAAGGAAGCCCAGGCTGATGGAGGGCAGGGGGTAATTAATCATAGAGACGGGACGCTGCGTCTAGGAGAGATAACTAGGTAGGTACCTAACTGTACCTATCTAATACTGCCGCATGTTAAAAACTCTACCCACTTCAGTATAACCAAGTGCCGCCCCTAGTAAATACCTACCTAGGTAGGTAGAACCACGTCGACTCCATGACTTTGGTACTCAGCTCAATAGGTAGGCAGATTCTATGCCAAAGCTCTCCTCACAAAGCTTACCTATGAATCTATTCACTTCGCTCTACAGATTTCCACGTCTGACCCCTAAAGGACAACACAGTTCCATCCTTTTCTCCTGTTTAGCTTTGGTTCCAGGATGCATGCTTGTGGCCAGTTTGCTGATTGGCTGGCTACAACACTGCCTATCTTCCCGTCCCCTCCAAGTCAAGTCACGGCTCACTCAGATAACATGGATGGACTTCTGATAACTAACTCGATTCATGTTTTCACCAAACCTTGATGGCTCTGCGACCTTCTTGCCAACTGAATCATCCATTCTATTAGCTTCCGCCACATTCAGCCTATCCTACCATGTCTCGGACATACTTTACTCAATCCGTCGAGGTGCAGATCATGGCACTAGGTAGGCACTCATATCCATATTCACATATAACTTGTCGTGATAATCTTCATAACAGTAGCCTGAGCCTTTTCAACAGGTGGTGTTCAATCGCTTAAACTCCAGCATTGATTTTATGATAACCAGGTCTATCCGTACCCAAAGCAATACTAATGATAATGATACTCCGTCCCGGCACAATTCCAATCATTTCAAGACGCCTAGCTCTGTGTCTCGCGGTTTTCTCCTCCGTCATCTCCAGGTCGCGTTCTTGGTTGCCAACCCGCTGCGACACCTGCTGCAACAATACCTGCCATCACTGTTGGCGCTCCAAGCGCCGAGTTGGACCGTGACCGTGTAGATCGAGGCTTTGTAGCCGAGCTAGGAGTTCTAGTTGGTGATACATCAAAGGGGTTCTCTGGGTTCGGTGTCCCTGGCGTCGTGATCGAGTTGGACCGAGAACGGGACGGACTTCTAGACCGGACCATCTCAACCGCTTGCTTGGGGTGCTGGAGCGCATACTTGAGGTTGTTCAAGCGTCCTCCCCTAACATGTCGAATAAAGTTGAGCTCATCACGGACGTCCGCCAATGGTTCAGGATATAGACTCATCTCCTCATCAGAGACAGTAAGACCGGGCACCTTCTTGGCCCGTTCCTTGAGAAAGTCGGGGACCAAAGCCAGTACGAAGCTGTCGGGAATGAGGCGGATCAAAGCACCGATAGGAATCGACAGGAATCCAAGCAAAACAGCCATAGCCCACAAAGTTCCGCTCTGGGGTTTACTGGCAATTTGGAAAGCGTCGCCACCGACAAAGATGATGAGGATCTGTCCACCACACATAATAGCGCTAATAGCAATGAAGAACCAATTCTTGGTGAGTCCCTCAAAGATGTTGAACTTGTTGTCCAGGCGACGATTGCTGTATATGTTAGCATAGTTCTCATCTATGATACAAAGCGGGGGATACTTACTTCCATTGATTGAAGATCTGCATCCAGACGAAAGTATTGAAAACAAATGTCGCAATATCTTCCTTCGAGTAATCCTCGTTCGTTGGCAAGATGCCACGGGGGCTTCCATAGTAAAACAGGAAAGTGATGAACAGCTGGTAGATCGACTGTCCGATGATCATCTTCCACATGGTGGCAGAAATGATGCTAGATCCCTTGGGTTCTGGCTTTCGGTCCAAGACACTATCATGGGGAGGATCAGTAGCCAGTGCAAGGGCAGCAAGAGTATCCATGATGAGGTTGACCCAGAGAAGCTGCACAGCCGTCAAGACAGACGACTCGTCCTCGCTAGAGACAGCAGTGACGAACGTCAACACCACTGCAGTAATGTTGACCGTAAGCTGGAACTGAAGGAATCGCTTAACAGCATCATTGACCGCACGTCCCCACATCAAAGCCTTGACGATACTGTTGAAGTTGTCGTCCATCAAGATGATGGCTGATGCTTCCTTGGCAACCTCTGTACCAGCGATGCCCATTGAGAAGCCTACATCGGCCATCTTGAGAGCAGGCGCGTCATTGGTGCCGTCACCAGTAACGGCAACTGTCTCATTCATCTCTTTCAATCTCTTCACCAGGACACGCTTGTCTTCGGGGGAAGATCTGGCCAATACGTGAAGGCGAGGGATGATTTCTTGTTGCTCAATCTTGGGAAGGTTTCGGAACTCAGGCCCTTCCATAACAACCGAGTCGGGTAGGACAATCCCACATTCCTTTGCGATAGCCTCGGCTGTGAGCTTGTTGTCGCCAGTGACCATGCGGACGACGACACCAGCCTTCTGACAGAGCTTCACAGCTTCCGAAACCCCCTCTCGAAGGGGATCTTGGATACCGACGACACCGATGAATGACATGTCATGGAAAAGGTCCTCCAACGGAACCTCGTTACCACCTTCAACCTTGCTGACGTTCTTAGGTGGCCATGAGGGGAAGTCCTTGTAGCAAATGCCGATGGTTCGAAGAGACCTCTTCGCATAGCTCTCAATGAGCTGGTGGATCAGGTCATGGTCCTCCTCAGATAGCTGAGCGATAGAATCGCCGGCAGCGGGATCACAAAGGATCTGAGTGCATTTGGACAGGATCATTTCAGAGGCACCCTTGATATAAAGGCGAGCACTGCCGTTGGAGCCCTGAACCACAA
This sequence comes from Fusarium sp. NRRL 66739, assembly GCA_021655895.1. NCBI lineage: Eukaryota > Fungi > Ascomycota > Sordariomycetes > Hypocreales > Nectriaceae > Fusarium > Fusarium sp. NRRL 66739. Next base: position 35,932 of record JAJJWO010000433.1, read on the forward strand.
TACCCATGCATTTGCGGCTCGAGTCGAAAGGAATAAGCTGCAGGACCTGAGCATTTTCGCGCTCTTCACTGACTGGACCCATGCCAAGATGAGACTTGGCGAGAATGAGCATGGCGGTCTCAGTCTTGGAGCCAATGAAGGTCTTTTCTCCCTCAACCTCACCCTCGAATGCAGTAGAGTTGAGCGCAATCGACTTGACAAGGAGGTCCCTTACCGGTGCGCTAAGCTGCTTGGCGAATTCGGAGATGCTGACATCACCACGAGTGCCTACAGGAGAAGACGCGCCGCTGGATTCTCCGTCTCGTGAACCACTGAACCGACAGCTAGTGCCAATCGTTCCAGCAACGACCTGCATCTTGTTCTGCGTCAGGGTGCCAGTCTTGTCAGAGCAGATAGTCGTGGCATTGCCCATGACTTCGCAAGCCTTGAGATGTCGCACTAGATTGGCGTCTCGCAACATTCGAGTCGTCGCAAACGCCAGAGCCAGGGTAACAGCAAGAGGTAAACCTTCGGGGACAGCAACCACGATGATGGTTACAACAACAATAAAAATGCTCAGAAACTGCTGTCCTTTTTGGGCCGGCGTAACAGAATCGGGCATATTAGGCAGGCCAACCAGGAACTTGATCAACAGCACAACGAAAAGCAAAACACCAGCGGCACCACCCAGCTTGGCAATGTAAGTGGCAATAACATTTAGCTTCGCCTGCAGGGGAGTCATCTCGGGATCATCGTTCAGAGACATGAGTGTTTTGCCGTAGGAAGAATAGACACCAACGGAGGTTGCCATATAAGTGCCGACACCTTCCATTATCCGGGCTCCAGACTGGATGAAAGGATCCATTTTCTTGAGATCTTCATAGTTCTCTATGGCGTTGTAGACGTCTTGGGCCGATCGCTTTCGAATAATATCCGACTCGCCAGTTGCTTGCGATTCGTCGCACTTGACATTGAAGCCGTCGATAAGAATCCCGTCAACTGGTACCAGATCTCCAGGCTCGAGGTGAACCACGTCGCCGGCCAGAACATCAAACACTGATAGTTCAATGGTCTTTCCGGAGCGAATCACCTTAACCATACGATCTTGCTTTTTCTTGTTCAGTCTGGTGAATTGGCGTTCCTTTTGGTAATCGTTCAAAGATCCAACAATAACAACGATGGCGATGGCAACAATAATTGCAACACCTTCGACCCATTCAACCTTTGGTTCGTCCTTCTCGTGCTTGGTACCAAAGGTCTGATATAGACCAACTCCAAGACTGATAGCTGCCGCAATGGACAGCAAGATCAACACTTTGTCGTTGTACGTGATCCACATAAGCTGCAAAAGGCTCTTGCCCTTCTTCTCGGGTAGGCGGTTGTCCTTGAAAACGCGTAATCGGTCGGCAAAATCATCGCCTGACTGCGAAGCGGCATGATCGTCCTGGGGGACGTTCTTCTTAGAAGTTGCATCCTCAAATGACACATGACCGCTCAGGCTTTTCTCTTCCATACTTAATCCAGCCTTTCGATCGGACCGCAAGCCCTTTTCTATACCATCAATGCCACCCAATTTGTAGAAGGCTGATAAACTTTTGGGGTTTAACATTTTGTTGAGTTGGCCAGGTGTAAAGGCAAAAGGGTTGTTTTCCACCTCAAAATCGTCTTCAGTGCCAGTGTCGGGCTTCAAGGCGGTCTCATCGTTGATAATCTTCTTATGATCATAATCGGAATCTTTTAACGTATCAATCTGTGTCGAGTTGGACGCTACAACGGTAGTATCGCCTTGAGAAGAAACAGACCGTGACATATCCTCAGAGTCAACGGAGTTTTGTCGCGATTGGCGGTTGAAAGGAACGGACAGATATCCAGCGCTCCGGTCGCCTGATCTCGATGTCACAGGACTCGAAACATTATGGGGACTTGTAGGTCTACTATCCCTATTGTCGAAGGCCATGGAAGTGTTCAATTCGGGTCGCGACGGTCGTTGCGACATGCCAGTCGTTGACACAGGATCAACAGTTGTTGTGGGGCTGACTGCATCGTCTTGCATGGTAGGAGGTGATGATTCTTGGGGCGGTTGGGGTGTAGTATTGGGGTTTGCGACTGCTGTATCAATAGTAATGGTCGGCCTGGGAAAAGAGTCAGCATCAGACTGTTGATGAAGGCCTGGGTTGCTGGAGGCCCCATGGGCCTCGGCCTCAGTCACGTACGCGCGATGCCTCAAGGGTGGAATATCATCATGATCAGCCATGTTGGGTAGGGCAGTATCGCAAGGTGCGACAGCCTGACTCGAGACGGGAGATTGGCAGAGAGGCTATGCAGCGGCGAAAGCCTCGTCAGAGTGAGTATTACAATATATTGAGTGAAAGGGAGCTGAAGGGAAGCAAGCCGGCGGCGTGGAGCCAGCAAGATATGGGGCGATATAGTTAAGTAGAGAGAAGAGAAGCTGGGTTGATGACTGGCCAGAAAGGCACGAGTAATTAAGGCCTGGTGTCGACGAACTTAAGCATGGCGTGTTAATAAAGGACAATAAAGGTTCAGTTGAGCATGCATGCATTGCACACTGCAGTGAGGAGAGATGATGAGAGTGGAGGGCATTTTTTTGCTTCCCAAGCTTGCTTCGATCTCGCCTTGGACAGGACGGGAGCAATTGAGGCAGTGCAAAGGAAAGCGCGTCCTGATTGGATATTGAATGTCCCGACCCTGGGGTACATATAGAAGGTAAGGTGGGTAGCGTCCATCCACCCTTGGATGCCCTGCCCATCAAGTTTAACTAAATGGGGCAGCACCTCGGGCTAGGGACACCGGGACCGGCTCTAGATCAACGGAAGTTCTTCCAGCAATTGATGGTCGAACGGAACGGCAGGAGCTTCCAAGGACAAGGAGATTTCGGTGCTACTGTATCGTATTGGCACCTACATCGTAGTAAAGTGCATTAATCAGCGCATATTTGACAAAAAGAGCACCGACCTATAAGCAGATTAGGTATACGCAATACTCCATCGCTTCCGTAGCATGCTGCTCATCAACAAAGTTGGAGCTGGACAGGCTCTATCTACCTAAGCATCTTTCTAAACTTACTCGGCCTCTAACAGAGTTTTTTTCCTACCAATTCCCTCGATTTCTCTTCTGCGTCAAGCTCTGCTCAACTCCAGCTGCAGAAGGGCGGCCTCTCCGCCCATACCTCTATTCGCATCACAAGAGAGGCTGTGTTGCAATTTTAAATTCAACAAGACCGAGGCAAGATCTAAACCCAAAGTCACGCGACCGGAGGCAAATTCGTGACGCTTTCTAGCCACGTTTTCTCAGCTTCCGTTGTTTCGCTCAACAGCTTGTTTCGCGAGGCCGCTCATCGTCTCATGTCGTCACAGTGCACGCAGCCCAGTCGTGCAGCCCGCCTTGGCAGCCCATTTAGACGAGAAGCTAGAAGAGCCAAGATTCTGGGATCTGTCGGTACGTTACGTTTCTGGAAAGACTTGGCCTGTGTTGGCAATGGCACGACTTGGCGCCGAGCCCTCACGTCTTCCGAAACGGTTTATATGGGGAGAGTGTCTACCTAAACATTGCTACGCTACACTGGACTTTCTGTGAGAGATGCCATCAAATATGGACAGCGGTTTTCTTCTTCATCACTGGTTTACGCACACACTTGGTAAGCGAAAATCACCCGTCTGAACTCTAAGTTTGTCTAGATGCCCCGGACTCCAGCATAGCGGCAGTCTCTGGTAGGAATGGCAGCAGTTGACATGGTGACAAGCTGTCGTAAACCTATTCGTTAATATCAAATCCCGGCTTATACAGGCAGGAATCTCTCAAGCAACTTCGCCGAGAAACTCCTGAAAGGGTGTAAAAACGAAAATCTTCCTATTATTAGTGCATCTAAGCCGTGGGTCCCTAGCCGTGGATGTCATATGTCTAATGAGCTTATTTACCTAGCTATTTAGATTGCTCACTATGCATTCCTGTGCCTCGGGGATATGGTGTCTTCAAAAGCATTTTAACCTCCTTATCATTACTACATTTTCCGTTAACTTTTTTCGACGACTCCGGGATCCGGCTGCTCAAATGCAATGCCCCCTGAATATAGGCGCCAGCAAAGTCGTATCCAGGGGTAGGTTGTTTTGGCACGAAGGTTAGAGCTCGGATTGGATCACGAAAAAGGTCCCGCCTAACTTTGCCGGCTCCACCACCGATGGTCAGGTCAAGCTTTTGGTTCTTCTCCGAGGAGACAAATAGGACGGGCTGGGCCAATAAAGTGCAAAAGACTTAGCTAGAGGTGAGAGAATCAAAAGGACGCATTAAGAACTTATTTACTAGAAGATATATATAATCTATTCGTAACAACAGTTGGCTTATAACATCTCCCATATGGAAATGCCAACGACAAGGAAGCTTTTATGGGGTTATGTAATGCTGATTGTCAGTCTCTTGACAAACACTTTATATTAATATTGCTCCTCTTGATGACAAACATATCACCTGTCGAAATGCTTCATCTTTCCGTCATTATAGAGCTCCAATGGGGCTAATCTTCTGGGCGCTAAATAGTCTTGGCAGCAGGACCAAAACCCCCGTATATCCCGTTTATGCCCGCTTAATGTCGATAACCAAAAAATTCGAGACCTGTCCCTGGCCACGAAGACTTGGCGCGGTCGAGACCACTCACCCGCCCATCATAGACAAAAGCATCACTAGTTTGTCGTACAAATCGTCTAGGGCTTTCTCGCCTCCCATTCTGCGCCTCCAGAATGGGAGGCCTTTTCAACAATTGCACCCGAGGCTTGACTTTCGCGTGGCGTGTCTTTTCGCACAGCCACATCTTCATTGAACGTGCCCATGGATCGTGACGCATCAAACACAGCGGATCTAATAATCAGGGCAGTTTGAGCTGGATCCAAAGTCAAAGGTGCGAACGCCCGAGTCGTCATTTCTACGCCGAAATACCGACTTTCTTGATATCAAATTTTGTTTGGTCTTGGCAAATGTCGTTGAAAAAGAGTTGTCCACGGTTTTTTGGGCAATACAATTGACCAATCACCGTTGGTTTTGTGTCTGCATAGGTAGAGTTCGATGGCCAGCTTCTTTATGCAGCAAGGGTCTCCTTGAGCATCAAGCCAACTTAGCCAAGCAAAGCTGAAACGATGCTGAAATTCTCCGGCTTGTTCTATTCCAAGCAGGTGATAGGACATCGTAGGGAGTTGCCTCTGCGGATTTCCACAACAGTCATCGGGCGCCTTCATTAATCATCGTGGAATATCAAGTGGCTTTGCAGAGTTTACTATAGCTTACAATTTGTAACCCGAGGGACAGAGTTCATGTCGCTATTTCACCACATAAAGGGGCCAGGGGGGCGTGAACTTGTTGAGGTGCCTTGTAAAACAGCCCGACTGAAGCTCTGCGGCTTGCCTTCTTCAAGGCCAAGAATCTGTATAGAATGGAACCAGTGGCGTCTCAACTCCAATCAACTCTAGCAAGGACCTTCCAGCCCCTGATAGATAACCCAGGTGGCAGTGCTTGTTACGTTACCCTTTCAGCCGACTAGTTCTGGTGGCCATACTCCAAGTGCCGTTCTTCTTGTAACTCATGACTTGGTCTAAGCCACCTTTCACAGGATGATTAATCTTTATACTATGCTTTAGTGCGTCATAATTAACCATCTGGCTTTACTTCAGCCTGACATGGAAGCTGATCCCGAAGCGTTACTCCAAACGCAAACTCCAAACCGGTGTAAATTTGCATTATTAAAAACGAAAAGTGTTAGTCGACCGACTTCAGAGCAGAGATTAGCCACCACTTCACGTCCCTAGTCGTCGTTCACAGAGGCAGTGTAGCTAGTTGATACCAATCCAATTGTAACGAGGCTGACTTCAGGGCACACCGAGTGTTCAAGGTTTCCTACTTACAGACTTAGTGACTTATACACATGCACCAAGACATTGGTTACATTCTTCAAGGGTAATGCCTAGTGAAAAGGCCTAATTTACTTCAAGAGTTGTAGTTCGATATGCTGACTCGGCATCAGGCTCAGCTGAGTGAGCAGTAGAGAATGGATTACCAGATTTGGGCTTGAGAAGCGGTGAAGGGGGGTCTTATATTCTATACCCGAAATCATGTCTTGACAACTAGAAGCTTAAACCATACGCGATGTCCATATTTGCATTATACAGGGGTGGCTTAGGCATACATCTTCATAGAAAGAGTTGAGGTGCGAATGGTCACGTCCTTGTCAGATCCTATAGGAGGAAGTTCTCTAACTGGTTCACCCTAATAAGACTTTCAGTAACAAATTGGCAGTATATCAATAAGCTCAAGATCAAAGGCCCCTTGAGGAGAGTTCCGAGCTGCATTATTCACACTAGGCACTATCATTTCCCAAACACAGCCTTCTCCTTAGCAAAAAGCCCTTGTTACTACGGCACAGCAAGTACCAACTGCCTCAATGATAAATTATCACACCTTCCAGAATTTTGTAATTACCCAGAAGAATTTCCCTCACAGAGACGTCCCGTCCATCCCGCGCAACTCCACCACAGCGTGGCTGTGTCTCATCCCCAAACCAATCAGCAACAGACCAGGCTCTCCTCTTAAGAGATGAGTTTGAAAATGCCGAAATCACTCATGACTCTGCCGCGATGAACCGTGCTATACATGAGACCTAGTATTGGCCAGCTTTGCCTCATGGTAGTTGGAATCGGTGCACTGCAACCCTTCCGCGGGAATAGATATATATTGAGTATTAAGATCAACAACTACTTGACATAGCAAGCAGGCTGTACTACGCACACCAAGGGGTAAGGCTCTTTTGGCTTTATCCTTCTGCGGTAGGCATCATCATCTAGCAAGGTCCATACGACAAGTGTGTCGCCTATGCGGTGTATGTAACAGAATAAACAATTAACTTTTAGACTCCCCAAGTATGCAGTAATGATCATCTATCATCTAGCCTGCGCCCTCCCTTGCCTCTAAAATGAAACCATGTCTGCCTTATCGTCGTCCCAGATCAACCTTACGAACAGGGACCATGTCATCGGCACCCTCTTGGTTCATGATTGAGCCCTCGACTCCAAAGAAAGGCGCAACCCCATGCCTTAGCACCCCCTTCCAGAACCCAGACACAATCTCCTTCAAGTCACCTCCAGTCTGCTTGAAGTCGGGGAACGCATTCACCTCGAGCAACCATGCAGTCCCTTGGGCATCCACGAGGAAATCCAGGCCATACACCTCGAAGGCATTTGGTAGTGCCTGGAAGTGAATGGGCATGGCCTTGGCTGCAGCTTCAAATAGCTCACCAGTCACGCCGCAAATCTGGCTGAAGATATCCTCGCGTGTGGTGGCCGACAGAGGTAAGTCCCAGAAGCGGCGGACGGTGTTCTCGTTTGGCGAATCTTGAAGACAAGTGTTGGTGAGGAATGATTCGATATCTTCTGGTGCCTCCGCCGGTGCAGTGTATGGCTTTCCAGCAAAGAGTGCAAGCATGTGCTTATAAACCCAAACGTCAAGGCTTCCAGTGCATAGCACGTAAGTGCGGATGTGAAACTTGCGTTTCTCGCCGTCGACCAGCAGAGGCGGGTGGATGTATGGCTGCACAACGAAGTGTCGTAGATGTGAGGTCGTGATGTAGTTACCATCATTATCCTTCTCTGCAATCTCCTCCTCATCGTCAGTATCAGGCTGATCCTCCTCCCAAATATCAAAGATGTTCTGAAGCTCATCCATGGAGCTAAAGAGCCGAATTCCTTGGCCTCGATCACTCATTCCGGGCTTCAGGATCCACCACTCCCTATCATTGACATCGGATCGCTCTTCGTTACGTTGCATGCTTTCCTGGAGGTCAAAAGCCTCCACCAATGCATCGTCCAGAAACTCAGCAAAGTCGACTTCAAAGGCTTCGCTGCGCTTGATGTGCTGTTTCAGAAGCGAGTCTGGATGTTTTGCCACCCAATGGTCCACGGTAGTAGATAGAAAGTGCTTCCGGATTAGGGCCTTTCGGATCATGTAGCTGTTGATGAGGGTCGTGCGCTCATGGCTGGCAGCATACTCAAAGTCGATGGTCTCGTACGCGGTAATTTGCAGGATGTTTCCACCAGAGGGGACAATCTTGGCGAGGGCTGGCTCGTCAGACTCCGGTACTTCACTAATGACATTGAAGACTCCCTTGGGGAACAGAGAGTCAAGGGCGGAAAGAATGAGCGGCTGAACGTAGGAGTCTTCGTAGGCGATAATGGCTTGAACCGAAGGGTCCTTTTGCCGCAACACCACCTCTTGCTTGGTCTGGGTCTCCTTTGAATCTGAATCACTTTATCAACAGTAAGAATGTATCTATTGGCACTCTCGATACAATACAGGCTCATGCATATTTCCTGGTCCTGCCCGTCAAATATCATTCAATCGAGGGTACTTACAGTTCAAGCTCTCTCTGATTCCACTCCCCGGGAGCGTGCATGAAGTTTGCCTTGAGAGGAGTGACACTAAACCAGTCAGCGATGTCGAATCTTCAGGGTTAAAAAACGTACCTTGTCAGCCCCTCCTTGACGGTCCATCCGTCGTTGCCAGGCGCAGACTCTTCCACACTCTTGTACACATCTGTGAACCTAGGCGCCCACTTGAAGTGCTTGTGAGTGTGTCCTTTTCGTGAGCTGGGTCGCTCTGCGTCATCCACCTCACCTCCTACTCCCTCTCGTATCCTCTCCTCCTCCTCATTCTCATCTCCAGCTTCGCCCTCGATCTCCTGGAAGCAGCCACCCTCTCGCCAGTAGTTCTGCAGAACATTTGTCCAGATGGTTTTGTTGTTCTCCAAGCCTTCTACCAGAGGTACATTGACGCTGTACAAGTCTGCGCTGCCGTCTGTGGGCCACTGCTTGTAGAGTGTTTCAATGACCTTGACGCTACGTCGGCAAGCCGCCTCAATGATGACTGGGTCATGGTTCCGAGTGAAGAAAGCAAAGCTCAATGCAATAGACTTTTTCTGGCAAACAGCGGCTTCTAGAGCAGCACCCAGCGTTCCGGAACTCAGTGCAAAGACGGCTGTGGTATTTCTACCATAGTTGGGTCCGCTAACGACTAGGTCGATAGGTCCTCGGTCCTGGAAGAAATGGTAAAGACCAATCTGAACACAAGATGCCGGTGTTCCATCGATCAGGATCCATTCTTCGACGTCTCCTGAGGGCGAGGGTCGATGATGGGTGGTGCCCGGAGAATCCTCACCATGGACAACAGCAGAAGGACGGTAGTACAGAGGCTTCAGAGTCTGCCCGATCATGTGTGCCTTACCAATCCATGATCTTTGAGTATGAGGCAAGCAGACGGAGACGGTGTGGCCGGCTTGTTGGAGCTGTTGAATGAGACAGTGGACATAGGGAGAAGAGTGTGGTGATGGGGGGCCATCGTCGTTGGTGACGAGGATATGCATCTTTAGGTAGATGTCTCGAGAGAGCAGAAGATGGCGGAGGGCTATTTAGAGGGTTAGTTTCATGGACAGTGCTTTAAAGGGAGAGGGAAAGCCTCAACTTACTTGCAATGCCTTTGGATGTGAGAGAGTATTTGAACGTCGTTGTCAAAGACGAAATGGATCGTAGTGAGGGGCGCGTGGGGCACACATGCCGAGAGAACAAGCGCTAAGCACGTCAGCACGTCACAGAATCACTTCCAATTGGCACTTGATATTTAACGGCACGGCCAAGTACGGGGGACTCATGTAATTGTCATGAACTTGTCTTTTTTCTTTCCTTGACTCGATCATGAAAAAATCTACCTAAAACCGGGGCTGACCGAATTAAAGACGTGCCTAGGAAAACCCTCGAAACCCTTCCTCAACCCTCGAAACCCAACCGGAACCAAACCAAGCCAAACCAAATCAACTCAAATAAACCCAAACACACGGGGATTTCATCCTCTGCACCGCAGCCACTGCCACTGCTTCTGCTGGGGTTACCAAGCTATCCGTCAATCAATGCGTCGTCTTTCGGTGCAATACATGCCCTCATTCCCACCAGCCTGCTAGTTCTTTTGACGCTCAGTTCCATCCAACGCCGTAAAACCAGTCCTAATTTCCATTACAAGGCGAAGACCAGGGGTAGCCCGTATGCAGAATTATAAAATCAAACGTCGTGAGCCAGTCACTTGACTGCAGAATGAGATTGTAAAATGAAGCAAACAAAACACCCTACGCATCAACAAGGAGATGCTAAATCCGGCTGCGCTTGGATTCTCGTGTGTCGAGGGTTTCCCCTGCTCGTTTGCGTGATGGGGAGTTGGCGACCGGCTCCTTTGTTCGTCGCCAGGAATCGAACGGGCTTCGTTTGCTCGGTGGCTTGACAGGGGTGGCATCGTCGGCCAGCTTGTTGGCAGATCGTGTCACTCGTCGAGTAGATGGTGGCGACGCTGGAGCGAATCTGGGGGCTTCAGGTGTGCTCGCCCGTTCTTTCTTGGATACTGATGGTGTTGCTGGGCAAGGCAGCTCCTCGTCGTTCTCCTCCACATCAGTCACGGCCTCCTCCTCCTCGATTTGCTCATCCGTCTTGACTTTCTGGAATAGAAGACGGGGCTTAATAGAAGATCGTTGCAGAGGCCGGTTGAGGTAAGCCTCAGGGTCTTCCGCTGCAGCTTCGATCTCATCCGGGTCCTCAGTCTCATACTCAGTCCACTTGCGGAAGAATCTCTTTCCGCGGCTATCAGAAGTTAGCGTTTGCTCACAAAATCGGTAGAAGTATGATATGAAACTCACAATGAATAAACCATGCCATCCTTGCGATCAGCAAGCTCGTCAACACCCTTAATTCCTTCTCCAGGAACCTTGACCTTGCGTTTGTCGTGGCGTTTGCTGGACTCGGCCTGGGGCGCTCCGCTGTGAAAAGGGTTGCTTGCTACTAGAAAAGGGTTTTCTTCGCTCTCGTCTCGGACAGGAACGCGGTCGCGGGTGTCCGTGAAGATCTCAATAGGTTCCTCAACTTCCTCCACAGGAAAGCTCTCCATGGTGATGCCGGTGTACTTCTTGGAGCCTCGCTTCCTCGGGGTGGAAAGCGCCTCCTCGGCGTCAGAGTGGAAGAGGTTTCGGGCGACTGACTTGATGTGGGCGGTCTTCTTCTCGCTTGGTGGCTTCTGGGGAGTCTTTGATGGTGTAGGTAGCATGCCAGCTGCTCCGGCAACGGATGATCTGGATCGTTCGTGAAGACGACGTTCAGCGCCATCTCGAGAGCTTTCACCTTCCATGTTGCCAGGCGCGCGGCGAACAGAATCGCGGGCAGGCATGCGCTTCTTGTGAGGCATGGGAGAGGCGATGGCGGCGTTCAAGTGCTTGTTTGACTTTTTTGCTGTATGCGGCGATTGCTGCTGACGACTTGATGCGCCAGGAGATGGAGTTCTTGTTCGTTGTGATGAAATTCGTGCTGACTTGCGAGGAGAAAAGGGTTCCCAGTTGTCTTGGTATCCAAGGCGAGGCGTTGGAGGAGTGCGGATGCGGGAGGGCGGTGGAGGAGTTGAAGAGCCATGTGCGGCGACCATCTTGACAGTGGGCGGCAGTGCCTGCAATCGCGTACCCGTTACTCTTATTTACCGAGTCCTAAAGCTTAACCTTTTCGCTGTTTCGTCGTCTTAGGATTCGAAGTGTGTACTCGGTGACTGCCAGGTCTACCCAGGAGGCTTATGTCGAATTGGCTTTGTTGACTCAGAAGATAAACAACGCAGTTGACTCGGCGACTTGCAGCAATCGCCTGCAGTGGGGAATTATACTTTTGGTGAATAGAGATAAGAGTGCGCGGTGATAAATGACGCCTGCTGGTAGTTGATAATGGCAGACTTAGAGATGGGTATTCTTAGGCTTAGATGTTTACACTAGAATAAAGAGAGGAATCAGGATGAGAGAAGTGGCTGGGGGCATAGATTACCCTGGAGCGTGCACCAGCCTCCCAGCCACCTCATTCTTGTTGTGCGCCCAGCGTAATCTTGGGGCTTTACCCACTAAAAGACGGGGTCTAATAGAACCCAAACGCGTTGTAGCCCCTCCTGTACGCGTCTGTTACGCGACGAGATGCAGCCAATCAATACACAGGCACGAGGTTTGAATTAAGCAAAGTGGAGACAATAGTGGTGCCCCTGATGAATTAAACAAAGGCTGTCATTACGTATTGTATAGCAACCCGTTACTATCAGTCAACAAGCGCCGACAGCGCCGACCGCGACCCTGCATACGCCACAACGTCGCCTATACAGCCCAATATCCAAACCTGCACCTCACTGCGACCACAGACCGGCGCTTACGATAAAGCCGCCGTCTATCAACATGGTCGATGATACGACTGAATACACAGAGTCTCATATTTGGGACTCTCCATCACAACATGATGGCCCACCGACATCTCGCCCAAGGACTCCTAGGACGCCAAAGACACCCAAAACCCCGCCACCGCAGGAGCGCCCAGAGCCCATAGACCATGAAGCTGCATTGCGCAAGGAACTCGAAGGTGTTCGTAGTATCAATGAGTCCATAGAGGGCGTCATCGCAACCTTGGAGCGCGCAGGGGGTAACATGAACGTACGTTTCCCCCCTGTCCCACACGCCATCATATCCACTGACCACCTACAGACCGTATCCAGCACAGTAAACAATGCTTCCATCCTACTCAACACTTGGACGCGGATATTGTCCCAGACTGAGCATAACCAGCGATTGATTCTGGACCCTGGCTGGAAAGGTGCAACAGAGGACGTCGCTGAACAGGAGGCTGAAGCTATCCAGAGGCAGCAGGCTGCAGAGCGAAGAGCTGCAGAAGAAGAACAAAGGCGTGAGGAGTTGCGGCAGCGTCGTGAGGAAGAGGAAGAGAGGCGAAGACTCGCAGCAGCTGCACCCGCGCGAGGAACCAGAGGAGTTAGAGGAACTCGGGCACGAGGACGAGCCACCGCAAGGGGCAGTAGTTCGACCACACAATCTGAAACCCGAACATCGAGTATACCGAGTCGTGGAACCTCCAACATTGGCCGAGGTTTTGGTGCGCGCCGGGCTAGAGGAACCAGATGAGAATTGATTTGATCCCTCTCACGTTTTCATGACAGATACCCAATAGACATGATTATTATTATTTCTTCTTGAAAAAGTCACTCATCTTTTTCATACCCTTGGTGTTTACCTTCTTGAGGTCTCGGACTCCCCGACTCTCCAATGATTTCTTCTTCTTTTCCTCCTCCATCTTTCTCTTTTTGGCACGAGCTTCGTCCTCCTCCTCGTCCATTCCGCGCTTTCGCGAGTAATCGATGGAGTGAGCGGCCATGGCCTCGGCACGTAGTTTGGCGAGTTTAGCTAGATACTCATCAAGGGGTGCGAAATCGGCCAACGCCTCCTTTTGTAGCAGCTCTTCCAATTGACTAGTCAGCGACGAGGCGACGTAGCTCGAACAGACGAAGTTGAACGCGACTCGTAGTCTTTGGAGCGCCAGAATTTCAGCAGATGCCTCGATAGCACTGACAATGTTTTCTGAAGCTGTTTCCTCAGGAAAGGATGTGGCAACGGTAGAAGGCTGAGAAACTTCCGTTTCTGTCGTGGCAGCAGCCGATTGGGAATCAGTTGACTCGGCTGGCGTCGGAGTATGAGGTTCTGTCTTGTTCTTTGCTGTTGCGATATCGGTGTTTTCTCGTTTCTGTACAAGAATTGGTGCTTCAAGAGCTTTCTTCACGAATTTCTCCTCCATGCTCGGAGGAAGACCACCCTCGCGCATTCTCTTTGCCTTTTCCAAGACTACCCCAGCAAGTTTGGTCTCGTTTATGCGGAACATAACCTCATCTCCTGCCTCGACTGTATCGCAAATCACACCCATTCGGCTCTCGACGAGTTTTCTTGTTTTGTCGCATCGTAGAATTTCGGAGAGATGTGAAGAATCTTGAGGCAGCTTGTCAAAGTGGTCGTCGCTGGAGAGAAACAGCCGCTTTCCCTCTGAGCTATTTGACTGGGTTTCGGCTAAAGCTGGGAGTACCAAGAATAGGGGGTCAATTGCTGTAGCCAAATAAAGATCTTGACCAATTGACACTTGGGATTTATCATCGCCACCGATATGAGAGTCTGATGTGGTCTCAATCAACCAGCTTCGAGGCGTTGTCTTTGGTGTCGCAATCTTTGTGAATTCGTAGATGCCAGTATCTGGACACACCAGGTATCTTGCCGGTCGTCCATGCCTGGGGTGAGGAAGGGTGACGATGCGTGCTTCGGGGGTCGCTTTCGAAGGGAGGATAAAGACTTTGGAAGGGTTTTCTGCTTGAGGAGGTAGACTAAACTTGGATGAAGTAGTCTTGGGTTCTGAAGGTTTGGAGTCCGCTGGAGCAGCTTTGGTCGATCTTGTTCTCGCCATTTCGAGGATTTTATGTGGAATAGAATATCATATAGATATATGCGTCTTTGTGATGAAAAGAAATTCAAATAGACGACCAGATCCTGTAGGAACAAAGTGCCAATGGTGTCCGAAGCAGAGTGCCTGGTCAAGGCATTCAAAAGCGAAGCGATATTGAGTTAAACACGATCCATACTGAGACGCGCTCCTCACGCGTCGGCTAAGGTAGTCTAATTTACAGGGGTGCCGAAACGGGCGTTTTAGTGGATCTTGCAGTGTTGTACAGCAAGAACTTGACACTAAACCTGAATGGCACCAAGAGCCCGCCGGCACCTATAGCAACTTGACGCCCAGCATGTGCAAGTCTTTCAACACCGCCCAAGTAAACATTCCCTGCATCAACAACCGATAACCGCATCTCTTGCGTCAGCGACACTAGACCGCTCCAGATTGGATGGCTGTCGTCTCGCATAGATTATACGTACCGCCCTGACTGACTTACTGGGAATATGCCACGCAGACTTACACCAGACTCTCCCAAGTGACTACAAACAGACCATCGGGGCCGGTTTCTGGGCCACCCGCTTGAAACTTACTTACTGTCGCGGGCGTCGCCATGGCTCCAGGTGAGACCGAGCTGCTTGGCTACAGTTTTTCTTGAATGAAAAAACTCACTGATGGTTTATTTTCTTAGCTTCCCCGGCAAAACAAAAAAGCGAAGCCCAATGGCCTCCGAGATCTCCACACGAAGCCCTGCTTAGCACGCCGCGTGGTCGAGAGCGATATCGACAGATGATGACATCGCCCAGCCCTTCACCATCGAAAAGAGGTCGCAATTTGCCGTCCATGAACCTCATGGCCGAGATCGAGAACGATGATGAGGAAGAGGAGGACGAGGAGACCTTGCAGTTGAAGCTTCAAGAGATCCAAGCGCGACTCAGGCTGAAGAAGCTGCAGAGCGCCAAGTCAAAAAAGACGGACGAGAGCGTCGAGCATCTGCACGCGACCACCTCGGAGCTAGCGATATCATCGCAAGTCCCAAGTCGTCCGACACGTGCAACAACTCCCTCAAAGGAGGAGTCCGCCGTACCACAAAACAATGTCCAAGTCCCCGCATCTCCGGTTCGAAGGGTCCAGCAGCCTCAAGCCCAAACCTCTCCTAGTAGAGTATTGCTTGGCATTGACAAAGGCCTCAAGGCTCACGATATATCCCTGAAGCGAGCACCCAGCTACAGAGACTCCCAAACGACTACCGACATTGGACATACGGGTTATCTGCGAAGGTCGAGGACTGCAGCAAGCGCCAACTCATCATTCTCATCAGATACTCGTCCCTTGAGCTTCAACGAACGGCTCGCATCTGTAAGGACAGACGAGGCTGCTCGGGCTCAGCGACAGAAGGATATCCAAAAGTTAAGAACAAATGCCTTCGGAATTGGTCAAGAGGAAATGGAGCAGTACAAGAGAAATGCTGTTGAGATTCCTGATGAGCCACTTCAGGCCCCATCGTTCTCAAGAGAAGAGGTCTTGGGACAGGCTAAGCCTGCGGGCATGCAACGGAGGTATACGGTACCTAACGTTCGAGCTTCTGACAAGCAGAACGCAGCCTCAACACCTACGTCGGCCTCCCGAAAGATGAAGACACCACCTGGCGAAGTATCCGAGGAGCAGGCAGCTGGTTTCGAGCCGTATTCGAGTTTTCACTTATCGAAGCGCATCCTGCCTCATGGCGTCCTTGCTCGACACGTTTCTGGCAAGAAAGTCTACCCACTCAAGGATCTCCTCAAAGTTGTCAAAGCACCAGACTTTGCTCTGCCGGATGACGAGCAGGATATTGTGGTGTTTGGAATTTTGGCCAAGAAGTCAGAGCCTCGCGCTCATAAGCCGACACAAAAGAACGGAAAGACAGAAGACCGGGGGAAGTACATGGTTATGACACTCGTCGACTTGGAATGGGAGCTGGATCTTTTCCTCTTCAACTCTGGTTTCACAAGATATTGGAAGCTTACTGAGGGAACTGTCATCGCAATTCTCAATCCTACTCTCATGCCACCCCCTCCTGGAAGGCAAGATACGGGCAAGTTCAGTCTTGTTATCAACTCGGACGATGACTCGATCATTGAGATAGGCACAGCTCGCGATCTTGGAGGTTGTCAATCTGTCAAGAAGAGCGGAGACTTGTGTGGCGCCTGGGTCAATAAAAAGCGAACTCACCACTGTGAGTTTCACTCCAATGAAGCTATCCGAAAACAACGATCGACAAGGATGGAGGTGAACCAAACCAGCTTTGGTGCTAGAAAAAACAACTCTAGAGAAGTTCACAACTGGGGCCAGGAAAAGCAACCAGAGTCAGCCAGGAAGTATGACTGGGAGACGAAAACGCATTGGTTTGCATCACGTTCCATGAGCGCAGCAGACCTGATCGATGGAAAAGACAGAACCCCCAATGACCGGAAAGAGAGGGCAGAGTTCATGAAGAGAGATCTAGAGGCAAAGGAAAGAGAACGTGACATGATGAAGAAGCTTGGTAAGGTCGGCAACGCAGCTGGAAGGGAATACATGCGGCAAGCTGGCTCTCGGACTACAAAACTGCCGGTCTCAGGCATGTCTTCACAACCATCAAGCTCTACGCCTATGGCGGATGAGTTTCACAAGCCAGATGCCAAATCACTCGGGCTCGTAGGGAAGGACTCTGCTATCCATCTCAGTCCTGTCAAGCGGAAACGCCCCGACAGCTCTCAGGCTGGCTCACAAGCCGGCTCGTTTGCAAGCAGTGCACGGTCGGCTTTTGGCTGGGGAGGCAATTTGAAGGACAAGCTCGCAAAGATGAAGGAAGGGGAGAAGCTGCGCAAGGATGGACAGCCGCCAGTGCGGAAAAAGACTCGTTTCGTTACGGAGAAGGGTATACGCGAGGCTGGGAGGGAGAGTCTAGGGAACGAACTCGCCGAGCGGCAGGTCACGCTCGAGGATGACGATGATGAACTGGTTATTGTATAAAAGGGTGACTTCTTTCTTGGGCACCTACATGGCGTACTGGAAGCATGAGGCTTTGGTTTTTTCTGGCGTTGCGAGAGAAGCCTCGGGCATGGTTACGAATGAACGATTTTGGTCAGAGTTATCCCGATATCGCTTGAATCAAGGCAGATCCTATTGATTGCATCACCTGGGCGATTGTGACACCCTTGCTTAGCTGGAGTGTGTTGGCTCTTGAAATATTTGCACAGCGTCAACACCAGGCCCTGCGTAACACCCGATATCTCCCGATATCAACAGCCGCCCCTGCCAAGCGGAAGTACACGCGTCGTGATAGACTCAATACGAGCCTGCATCCTCTGCGTGGCGTAGTGACAGGAAGAATCAAACTTATCCGTGCGGGACGGATCGTAAGATGAAGCTGTCAGGAGTCTGAACATGCAGATCCATTGTGTCGAGAAATTGCAATACGATAGAGTTAAGCAATTGAATAAACACGAAGATAAGCTCAATGCTCAATTTCTAAGTTTATAGTGCTAGACAATGGTACTCTGCACGATAATTGAACTAAATGCCCTGAATAACCATGGACAGGGTATGTATGCTTCTAGACTCACTTCTATTGCTTAATTTCCGGTGCTGCCGAATTAACCTCTGGGTGAGGCCATACCGGAACTCGGCTCTTTTTTACACTTTGGAGCAATGTAACTCATTAGCTTTCTCATACGATCGATGCTAGAGTGTGCCAACTGGTCGAGGTTATATTCGTTTAAGTTCAGCTTTAAAACAACATAGCTCGTAGGAGATGAAAAACCTCTCTCGGAGCTACTTATGTATGGGAGCTGTTTTAGGGGATATTGCAATGTCTTATATGACTCAAGCTTCCCTATAATGAGTTTGAAAATCTATTTTGGTACTCCCTGTCTTGTTCTATTTCGAGCCCTCAATTGCAGACCCGACGTCCCTTACTACAGTTGAAAGCAAAGGTATCGGTTGATCTTATAAAGCCTTTTATACCTCGGGTTAGAAGCGCAATTGTACGCGAACGTCAATAATAGTACTATAGCCGATTTCAGCAAGTCTTTTCGATCGAATTTGCTCTGATTTGCATCTGAGCTGCCCTATGGTGTAGACAATTTCATGCACCAAGATTTCTGACGATGATGCGCTTTCACCTTTGCACAAATACAGCCAATGGCACTGAAGAACTAGGAGGCGCAACTCGGTATCGAATGTTTCATCAACTAGCACCTCCTGGAAACCCACCAGATAGACGTACAGACTAGCACTTGTCCTCTGATCCCTGGCATATGTCCGACAGATACAGAGGATGCCGTCGACACCGCCGTAAACTCGATGCGACTTGTTCAGGCCCGTGTAACTGGCCTTTCCACGCAGGATTCCCACGGAGAGACCGTCGATCCGTCGCACTCGGAGCGGCAACTAGTCACCGCCAGATGACGGAGGCTTCTCGCATGTAACCGCGATCGTGGGATGTAGAAGTCAGAGCTCGAGGGCGATATCACAAGGCTTGGAGGCTGGCGGTGACTATGCGCTGGTCCTACCTCCGTCCTACTATGCCACGTTATTTGCTCCGGGCTCGGAAACGATCCTGGAACATTTCACAAGAGTCGTCCTTGGATAATACTTTTATTTTTACACTCTTGCAGCATCCAAACCTTGCAAGCATCAACCCTCCGTGCGACAAGACCGGTAAACTCAACAGTGTAGCCACAGCAACCTGTTACTGTAGCCTTGAGAATGCAACTTAAATCAGGCTGATATTGTTATTCCCGCAGGCTCTTTTTGTCTTGCTGACCCCTTTTCTGGCCGCGGCTGGTCCATCATTGCCCCGAGAGCGTGCGTGAGAACGATTGAACTCTATCAGCAGAGCCATGTTTCCGCAGCACAAAAGATGCAGCAAGTGGCCTGTACACAGTATCACAGGGTCACTGGATAAAGGTTGAAGGCGGTGTGATCTTTGCAAAGGGCGTGGTCTGTGGAGGTTACCGAGGCTTTAACCAAAGCTCAGTACCGAGACCGGGCGCAGAGGCTGGTGAGGCGGGACATGGTGACGTTGGAGTTAGTAGTCAGTTTGAGACGGGCACAGCTTTGCGCTGCACTGCGGATGATCTCCATGGGACGAGTGTCACACCAAGGAGATGAGATGGAGGACCTCATGGGCGAGGAATCGTATTCTTCACAAGTGGATCATGCGTAAGCAGCATAATGGCAACGTCCATGAATAGGACTGTCCCGGGACCTGCATTGGCCGAGAAGAGGCGTTATGGTCAGCATCGTATTGTGATGGATGTGATACATAGGTAGGTAGTTCACGAGGCGTGTGGTGTGGTATTGTGTTATGCATACCTAACTGGAGGACAGAGCTCATCGAGGTGATGTTGCTTATTGCATGCCATGGAAACATGCTTATTTTTCTTTTTTCATACTTTTCCAATGAGACATTTTTGTGGATGGACACACTTAAACCGTGGCTAACGTACGAGACTGTCTTTGTTTATCCTCCGCAAACGATGCAAGTCAATTAAATGGATGGCGTTTTCAGTTGAGTGTAACGTGGGTCTTCCTGGTAAACCCATTTTGCCAAGATTCATGAGATCTGCAGGAACCTGGAATTACTGCATTTGGCATTTGACAGGAC
The DNA here is from genome assembly GCA_021655895.1 of Fusarium sp. NRRL 66739. NCBI lineage: Eukaryota > Fungi > Ascomycota > Sordariomycetes > Hypocreales > Nectriaceae > Fusarium > Fusarium sp. NRRL 66739. Next base: position 55,861 of record JAJJWO010000433.1, read on the forward strand.
GATCCAAGCGCGTCTCAGTCTTCAACTTTGACGAGGGATCCTAGCCATAAGGATCCGAGTTGCCGAATTACTGGAGATCAGCCTCCATCAAGCGATGCAACGTTGGAAAAAGAGGCAAAAGTCGAGATTCAAAATGGCAATCCATTCAATCCATTCAATAGCAGCTGATCATCTGCCAAGTTTGTAAAGGGACCAGAAACTGAAATATTGGTCTTGTTGGCCAAAGACAATAAATCAGCCGTAAGCCTTGGCAGCACGGATGCAGGTGAGCTTCTAGCCACTGACTTTCCCCTCATCATAACATCAAAAAGAATTCATGATGTGATGTTACTGCACCTACATACTGCATGTTCCGTCAGCCGCAACAACAAGGGTGTAAGCTTGCTGATGTGTTGGTTGTCCAGCCCGGTCTGATCTACAAGAGAAGAGCAGAGAGATACGTCAGGTGTCGATCAAAGAATGAAGCTCTCCTCCGCTGCAATTGACGTGATCCGGGCCAAATGATTGATAGACAGTTCAATAGCCTCATCGCAGAAGCCACCATCAACAACAAACCGTTTTTGAAGTTTAAAAACCCGCTTGGTCGGCGTCGATTTCATCCGTCGTGACGCGGGGGGCCACGAGGTGAACGCCCAATAAACGGCTCAAACTCTGATCTGGTCAGCCCAGCCCAGCCCATCCCATCTCAGGCCAGCATCTCGAGATGCCATTTTTGGACTTTTGATTGTGCATCCAACATCTCGGCCTGGCTCGTAGGGCTCGTATCGGCGTGCTGATGGACTTGAATCCTTATGCATATGCGGCATGCTTGATGCTTGATCGGCGGTGTGCATAGACTAACACGAGGTTTACAAACTTGACAATACAGTAATAAAACTGTTGGTAGGCACAAGTTACATACGCGATTGGTCACAGTTGGCTGCACGCTCATGAGCTGGTCAGGATGTAAGCACTCAGGCTGACGGTAGAACACCATCACATTGCGCATCATGGGGAAATTATATGCATTGTCAAGCGAAGCCAACAACCGCAAGAAGTGAGGCCAAGCCCAGCAAAATCGATAGTCCCAAAGTGTTGATTAGAGTAAGCGGCATCACGCGCAAAGATCCGGTAAAGCTAGAGACAGGCTAGAATGTCCCAGGAGGGTAGATATTTCCCCCTGGCGTAAATTGCCCCTTAGACTGTTACAAGGAGGAAAGGCTGTGGCCTCCGCCCTTGACCGACGTGAGCTAGTCCCTTGAGCCGTTCAACGAAAAGCCAATTATATCGAGGTCGAGCGGGTGGCTGTTTCATGGGTGGGTGAGGTTGCAGCTCACCAGAAGCCACCGGGGAAATTAGGTCTAGCTTAAACGGTGAGGACAAGCCCGAGTCCGTAATTAATCCGTCACGATTCTAAAAAAAGGCCAAGCAAAATCATCAACGTCCAACAGAGAAAGACGACTGGCCTAATGTGGACATTGGGCGGCACCCTCAGGCTGACAGGACAACCTGAAAGAGTAACATGGCGTCTTTACGTTTCACAAAACAGAACGATAGAGAGCTGGCTGGCTCAGGCTCAGGCTCTTGTTCGCCAATAATTGGGATCACAGAAAGCCTCGTATAACTAACTGGGCTGCTGGGGTAACTTGCTGCTCTGTCTGTACCAATCGAAGCGGCATCTCCGTCTAAATCCGGGGCACCGGACCGGGATCAGGCCGTCTATCCCACTGCAGCACGGGACGGACAAGAGCTCCCTGGCTCCATGCAAATCAATGATACTTGACGTAGGGTTGACGCATCGTGAGTTGTTTCTGGAAGCGGCTGATCCCTGGGCTGCCAATCATGGATTGTATTGTCGTTGATGGGCTGGGAGAGCGTATCTCGTTGATCCTTTTTTAGCAGTCGATGCCATGCTAGCGGATGCTACTGCACTGTCGGCTTACACCTAGCGGCAGTCGCTGCACAAATCTTGGCACTCGATAGGTAGACTCTCAGTTCCTGGAGAAACGGTACTTTGTTGCCGACGTTGTAGTGCGGGCGGCAGTTGGTCGTGGCTATGGCCTCATTTGCTGGGCGCATAGAATAGATAGGTCAGCTCTCAAGGTAAACAGATGCAAATGTCATGCCGTTGAGCCATGTTAGAATTTCAGGTCAAGCAAGATGCACTATTGTCGTATTGTTCGTCTAAGCGCGCCAGGGACATGGGCATGGGCATGGGCGCTAGGAGAGCAAATCTGCGAGCCAGGGCTGTGTGGTATAAGATTGCATTTGAATTTGACCAGGTACAACTCCGTAGTCTATCGTCCTTCGGCACGTTTACGAGCTCGTTTAGAGCGATTTGAGCCTATGGAACAAGGCCATTGTGTGCATCAGACCCACTTATGCAACCCCAGTCAGCACGGTGGCGCTCTTGCCGCTAGACTACCTAGGTACCTAGGTACCTAGCGGAGGACGTATCCACCCTCCAGGCACCGCTGAGCTGGGCTGGGCCAAGGGCCTTCGCTTCTGCCGTTGGCACCACCACGAAGATCGAACAACACATGCACTGCACTGCGCTTCACTGCACTGGACTATTGGATAGGTGGTGCATGGGACACGCTCGCACTCCTTGGAGAATGGCATCGTACGTACTATGCTATGTGCTAGGTCTGTGGACAGTCCCTATTCTGTTACTCACTAACAACACACAGACAGTAATCACTCCCCAACGTGGCGTTACCAAGCTAAAAGGGCAAAGACCGAGGTGCTGACCCATGCTCATGCTATGCTCATCCTCTCACACACCTTCGTCCTTGCCTCCATGTGGATACATCGAATATCGATCTTTGCCCTACCTGCGCACCCCCTCCCCCTTGTCATCTAGAGCCACTATGAGGGGCGGTACAAGCCCCCTTTGACGATGATTGACAGCTGGGTCAGCAGTAGACGGAAATTCGGATGCGGAGAAAGATGAAAGGGATCATGTCTTCTCACACCCCGTGCTGTGCTCACGGCCGTGGCCATGGTCATGGCTCACTGGCTATATCTCGACCGAGTTCCCGCGCCCTCTCCATCAGTTTCCGCTCCGATCTTGTCCTTCGTTTAGAACAAGCAAAGTCGTACATTGAGGCACGGCTTTTGTCTGAATACACTCGTTTTATCTAACAACAGGACGACAACATGCTCGGCAAGTTTGTCGTTGCCGCCCTTGCGGTGGTTGGCGGAGTCAACCCCGTCGAAGCTCAAGCTCAAAACATCTTTGTTACTGGTGTCCCGGTCACTGGTGGAAGTGCTGTCCCTGCTCGCAGGAACATCAATGCCCTCCAGGCTGAGGCCGGTCCCCAATGGTGAGCACGCCGTGCTGCCGCCAGCACCCCTTCGCTAATAATCATCACCAGGGACCTCTACATGCGTGCTGTCCGCGTCATGTACGACACCAAGGAGACCGACTGGATGTCTTACTTCCAGATTGCCGGTATTCACGGCAAGCCCTTTATTCAGTGGAACGGTGGTGGTGCTCGATCCGGCAATGGATGGCCTGGATACTGCCCCCACGGTGAGAGCATCTTCCTCACCTGGCACCGTCCCTATGTCCTGCTCTACGAGCAGACCCTCGTCGAGAACGCCAAGAAGCTGGCCAACGCCATGCCTTCCAGGTACCGAGCGCGTTATGTCGAAGCTGCTAACCAACTTCGATCCCCCTACTGGGACTGGGCCGTTGACGGCATCCCCAAGATCTTGACCCAGCAGACGGTCAAGGTCAGAGTTGGAGACGGCAGCGGCATCAAGTTCATCGACATGAAGAACCCCCTCTACACCTACACCTTCCCTAAGGATGCTCTTAGCGGCAAGTACGGTGACTGGGACGACGAGGACCGCACTCGCATCTTCCACTGCCCTGCCCCCGATAGCTTCCCCTCGTCCGCCAACAGACTCCTCAGCCAGCGACCCTACAAGACCTGGACCTACGATGTCTTGACCCGAGCCACCAACTTTAACCAGTTCGCTTCCACCGGTGCCAACGGTGCTTCCCTGGAGCAGATTCACAACGCCATTCACTGGGATGCCTCCTGCGCTGGCCAGTTCCTCACCACCGAGTTCTCCGCTTTCGACCAGCTCTTCTGGCTGCACCACACCAACGTCGACCGTCTCTGGTCTTACTGGCAGGCTATGCGCCCTGGCCAAGTCTTCACCGGCTCCTACTCTGGTGGTTCTCGCTACTCAACTCCCCAAGGCACTCGCATCACCCCTAGCTCTCCTCTCCAGCCTTTCTACCGATCCAGGGGCAACTTCCACACTTCCGACTCTGTTAAGAGCATCAACGGTCTCGGTTACACCTATGAGGGTCTCGAGTACTGGCGCATGTCTCAGAGCCAGCTCTCCAGCTCTGCCAAGTCCGTTGTCAACCGCCTGTATGCTCCTACCGCTAGCCGCCGCCGTGATGTTGAGGAGCGCGCCGATGCTGGCAAGACCACCCGTTACTTCGCTAACGTCCAGCTCGATGTTACCGAGGTTGAGCGTCCCGCCCAGGTCAACGTTTACGTTTCTGGCAAGCTCGTCGGTGGTCTAGTCGTGATGCGACAGCCTGCTGAGGGTATCGTCCACGGTTCGTTCTCCGTTGATCAGGCTGCCGACACCCCTCAGCTTCTGAGCTCCTGCTCTCCTACCAAGGTTGCCGATGCCGTCAACACCGGTCTCCAGGTTGAGATTGTTAAGCTCAACGGTTCCAAGATCGACCTCAGCACCGTCCCCAGTCTTAAGCTCAGCCTTGACGATGTTGCCTTCACTCCTGCTGCTGCTGAGGACCAGCTCCCCACCTATGGCCAGGTTCGCAACCAGCCCGCCAAGGCTGTCGCCCTCTCCAACACCAAGGCTCTCAAGGCCATCAACGCTTGTGCCAGGGAGCTCCCTACCTTCAACCCTCCTGCTTAAATACCCGGCCATTAGGGTGTTTTGTTTATCATCCTTTTGTTGGTCAGTTTTTATACTTGATCAAGGCACATCAAAGGGGGGCCACTAGCAAACCGCACAAATTCTTTTAAGTAATTTTAATCCCTGGCAGACTCGAGGTCACAATTGTATTTTTCGCCAGACTAGGTCTATAGTTGCCCAATAGCGGCCCCTTTGTTTTATATATCCCGAGCCCAGTTCAAGAATCTGTGAAGAGATGTGATGCAAGAGTCCGTTGAGTACCTCCACGAACGAGCCGCGAATATGTGAGGATAAGAATAAGAACAGTAGACTGATTTAACTCTGTTAAGATATAATGAAGTAAAAAAGTGATGAGAATGAGAGGCCAAGGCTTTTTGCTCTGGCCATTAGAAAAGTTACGCATGTTATCCCATCTTAATATAAAATCCTGGGTTATGTACTAGCGACGTTGTGTCTAAGGCCCATTATTATTAATATAATTAATAGGCTATAACAGTAATTTTATTCATCTATTTCGATTAAATAACGCAAGGTCTTCGTAACATGCCATGCTTAACAAGCGTTTCTATCCTGGTCGAGTGTTCCTTTCTGAGGTGTACGCGTTGTGGCGTCGCTAGCACACAGGAGGAAGCCAAACACTTGTCAATATTCGTGATCACCAATCTAGTACCGAAAAACACTTCGCAAAAAGAAACAATAGAGTTAATAGATACTTATTAAAAAGACAAGATGTTATGTATTGCTTTCAATTAATGTAACTCTCGGATGTACATTCTTAGAGCTTGCGTAGCCGCTCGAGGATCTGGATTTTCTCATTGAAGTGAGGATAATATGGCTACACTTCTGTTGTATGATATATACTCAGGTCGACAAGTAGGAATAGAAGATTTGCGTTGGGGAACATCTGAGTAAGACTTCGCACATTCAGAAGCGAGATAGAACACCTCTACCGCTCAGAACAATGGCACCAGTTAGCTTCTAGTTCAAAGGGACCATATAGAGATTCGGTGACAGGCAACTCCATATTTTATTAGAAGCTTGTACTACGATAGTATCAGTATGTATATCTTATAAAGTAACCTACACATAGCAGTGAGCATGGCTGCTGGTCCTTCGCTATAACTACACTTGGGCAAAACCAGCTTATAAGGAGTCATACGAGGGGGGGATGACTCATGATAAGGTGCAGCAGGAAACCATTTAGGATAATATTGAATCTTAGCAATATTGCTCAACGGAGTCCCAAAGTGTGTTCAGCAATCTGCACTGAGCTCCATTATGGACAAAGCTCACACTCTCAAATAACAACTTCACCGACGTATATGAGAAGAGGCTCAATATAACAGTCTATGCAGCTGTTAAGTGACATCGATAGCTTATGGCAGACATGTATGGTTGGGTAGTCGGTAAACTATGTGATTCGAACGACGCGGCATTCGTTCTTAAAACCTCTTTGTCCCATGTTTGCGCTGTTCCCTGACCTGAACGATATCGATGAACCATATTGAGCATAAAGGATAATATACACTTTTTGATCTCGAAGCGACATAGAGCAAGGATTGTGTTGATTGTTGTTGTGATGCGTCACGTGCTCCAGGTCTAGACCGCAAAAATCAACATCGTGAAGGCTCTGGTTGGTCCATTTCGACTTCACAACTTGCGTTGCTTGTCTTTCAGTTATACCTTGACCACGCCTTCAGAATGGCATTCGAAATACTTGTTCCCTCAGAAGAAGATGCCCCGAGCGTAGCCAGTATCTTCTTTGCTGCTATGGATACAAATTTACTGACACAAGCTCAATTGCCCAACTCCGAAAGCCGGGACTTCTTCCGCGGTTGGCTTTGTAACGACACATTGGATCATGTTCAGAGCGCCGATAAGGGCGTCCTTGTTGCACGGGATCCAGAAACTGGGGCGATCGTGAGTTTCGCCAAATGGAATATCCAGAGGCAACCGCGGCAAGAAGAGGATGAGGACTATTATGATAAAGAGTTCCCAGATTACTGCCGGCGAGAATATTTTGGGCCATACGCAGCGCTCACCAAACAAGCAAGAGACAAGGTTCTTGGCGATGAGGTGTATTACCGTAAGTTATCCGACATTGAGCATGCTGGGTATGAAACGCAACATCAACCGTTGAATTTGCAACCCCTAGCTGGTCAAGTTTGTTGACAAACCACTTGGTACTAACAACTACTAGATGTGACATATCTCTGCACAAAGCCCGAGTTTAGCGGCCGCGGAGCTGCAACTGCTCTACTTCGACGAGTGCAGGCCGAGGCAGCGGCAGAGAATGTGCCAGTCATTCTCGAGGCTACCATGAATGCCGTGTCGTTTTACCAGAATCTAGGCTTTCAAATTCGGGAGGAACTCGAAATGACACTCCCAGCGCCGGGGTCAAGTGAGCCGACTGAGCATTATGAGGAGAGGACCATGGTTTGGACACGAGGCTGAAACACAAAACGAGTGATACATAGCCCAAGCACCAACAAAGTTCATCGCTAATCGTCTCCACATTCACGTGGCAAGACGTTGAGGGCAATGCCGGGTTTCAACTACATGTCTCGTTGAGCCTTGTAAGTGAAAAGGAGTGTATGCGGGCTGCGGACAAAGAGGGAAGAATCGATACTCTCAATACTCTGACACGCACTTGAGGTTCAACAGAGCACTACGGACCAACGGACACAAGCTCCGAACTGAACAATGACACTCCAGCGATGTTGCTCTAGAAGCCAGTCTTTGATCTTGGCATGAATGCGATGAGCCGGTCCGTGCATGAAAATGGGGCTATCGGAGCAGAACCGGAAATGTCTCTCCCCACGCCGCAAGGGTGACTTTGCTGAGCCAAGCGTGCCAAGATCAGAGACAAGGGATATTGTATTTTCGGATCTCGATGGAATGGTTTTTCTATGGACCAATCAGAGTAGATGTATTTGGTTCAAGGAACCTGAGGCTACTGATAACCGTGAACTCATTGAAGCTGCCGCGTGCGGTGCGATGCGGTGCATATAGATGAATTTTCTTGAAAAGAGTTTTGTTTAAATTTAGAGCGCGGGGTCATGTCAATCAATACCTAGGCGTTAATAATGACTTTGGTCTCAAGTTAGGGGATATATTTCCTATCGACAACCGACGGATCGTCACTTGGCAACCGGAGATAAGTTGCTGATGATGGGTTAGTTTTCGCCGGTACTTTGCCGAGTTCACACGTCGTGAACCGAATATCGGAGCAAGCCGGGGTGTATGACAATAGACTGAGTAGCCGCCGGCGCCGGGTATGACAGCGAGTATAAGCCCGGTGGTGCCAAAAATCAGCAAGAATGAGCAGATAGGGGAGATTTCCGGTGTTTTGGAGGCGCAGATAAATTGGGGATCAACTGGGCAGACGCAACGAGCGAATCCCAAGAGTCGAAAGGTTATTTTAGCCGCCAAATAAGTGCATAGAGGCAATTGTCTGCTGGACTGGCAGCGGTAAATAAACCCCGGACGAGCCATTACGTTAAAACAACTGCCGGACCATGCAGAATGAGGCAAGACACGCTCTGAGATGGTTTTCTATTTGGTAATGGGCTCAGGGAGACGCCCTTGACGTGAATGTACACGGTACCTTCACTTGCTCGTGCAGAAGTGGCTAAACCGGGTATCGTAGACATTGTCGTCCAGAAGATGGCTCTTGAGATGGTGTTGAAGTTGCAGTCAGTGGTTGTGCAAAAATGTCGCTGCAGACAGTGGTTCCTCTTCTCTTTTGTCTCGTTTATCTTTTGCCATTATGTATTTCTATCTCCTCTGCTTTGCTCCAGATAAGCTTGCTGCTTGTGTATCGTCCCCAGTCATCACACACTTGATCCTCACTCGTTCGGCAAACACACATTATTATCGCCTAGACCTAGGCCTGGTCCTCGACTATTATTCATGACATGAGCGACTGGAGAAATGATGACAATGCCAATGCCGAGAAACTTCCTGTCACACTGGTCTTGTCTTTATGACTAAGAGCTTGTAGTGTTGACCATGATTTAGAGCTTGGCTTGGAGCCAGTTTGCCCAGAGATATTGCAGATTGGCAGCAACAGAAAGACACCGAGCTTTTGCTAATTTGGTCCACAGTGATATATTTTCGTATATCTCAGTGAAACCTCATGTTTCGATATCCAGCTCCTGCTTTAGAGCCTACCAAGCTAACATAATGAAACAACTTAAGCGGAGGGTACCACTCGGTTCGGTGACACAAGCTCCATCCTTCAATAATTTATGGACAAACAGAAACTCACTTGAGGCATCGTATGCAGTGCTAGCGCTAAACCAATATTCCTTTTTTGGTGCGCGCTCCGGGGACGCCTTTTGATGTCCATCAAGGCTTCTCCCGAACTTGTGGATTGGACCTGGAGACCCCTCCATGTCAGTCAGGTACTTTGGGTTTGCGGGGAACATCAATGAGTCGGAAGTACACCACTCTCTCACATGCCTGCCTGCCCGTCTAAGTGACCTTACCTAGTACCTACTTTCATTACCTAGGTAGGTAGGTCGCATCTCAATCTCTGTCCTGTCCCTCTCTTCCCTCTTCCTCTTTCCTTTCCCCTCTCTAATCCTCCTTTTGCTCAACCATGCAATCATACCATCAAACGGCTTCTCTCGCATCCTCATTTATACTCTAGTATAAATACCTATACCGCATTGCTGCGAAAACCGGGGATCGCGCCACCGTCGGGCGACTAGACTGCTGTTTTTAGTGCAATCGGTCGGTTTTGAATGACGTCGAATCTGATAGGTCCATTAGCTTATCTCGCTGTTACCTGAGAGAAAGAGAAAGATCTCGCCTCTGCATCGGTCGCGAACGTGTGCACGCAGCCTTTCCGGAATACCTCGTTCTCCAGGTGCAGTACGAAATAGTATGGAGTAGCGACATCAACAAAACCACATCGAATCAGATCAGAGGAAAATAAGGGCAGCACTGCATCGAGACCCTGCCCTGCATTGCATTCCAGCCCAGTCCAATCTTATCCCCGGATCCCCAGGCTCTGATCCCCGCCTGCGGAATCAAGCAAGACATAGGAAAACAGCAGCTCGCGACGGGCGTTGCCAAGCCAAACATTGCTGCTATTGCCCAGTCGCTTGTTGCGGTATATCATCACCGTACAGATCTGCGGGCAGACAAGTGAAGCAGGTGACTACCTTAGCAGATATCCTGAACTGACTCAACAACACAAAGGACCGAGTTCGGTACATGAATCTCAACTCTTAGTCAATTCAATACCCTCCCCGCTTGTTTCGCCTTATCAGATAAACCCCCCCGGTCTACGTCTACCGGTCGTCTGTGTAGACCAACCGACCGACTCCATCGGCGCCCATCTGCGCCCGCTATCTCTGCATCCTAGCCAGTCCCTGACATTGGATCCCGGCATCTTGGATCCCACTCTCTGCCCTCCCTTCGCCGACCACTTACACACTCGAGCGGGCATTTCTTATCTTTTTTTCCCTCCTTCACTCTTCATACATCGCATCACAGCCCTCTCCGCTTCCCCAGATTGTTATCTCGCACCAACCATTGACTTGTGTCTTGCGTACCTCTAATCAAACCTGCCCAGCTCGGCCATCCACCGCTCGACTCGATTTGGATAACGTGGTTCTATTAGCTATCGTTACCTATCATCTCGCTTCTCAGTGGCTGTAGCTCTAGCACATTGCGTCACTGTCAACCCCGTGGGGCCCTATCGCATCCAGAATCTACCTATTTTGCAACTTCACCACCATATCGGAATCTGCTGCACCCCGAGAGGCTGACGTTCAAGAGCCACTGCGGCTCAACCACTCTGCGCCCGTTTCTTGCAGGGCAGCGGGCGCCTGTATTCTTGTGTAGCACAACTCTTCCCCTGAGTTGTGCCCTGGCAGCAACACACCACCTGCCAGTTGCTGATAGCAAAGTCGCTACAGTATTGGATTGCATTGCATTGCCCCGGATCTGCTCTACGCCCCCGGCCACCATGTCTCCTCAGTCGACGGCCCCGGTACAGAGGACGGCGCCTATCGCCATTGCTCCTAAACCTCCTCGGCCTGAACCTTCTGCTTATCGCCAGGGCAGCTTCCATAGGCTCGAGATGGGTCACGGTGCAGCGAACTCTGCACCCCTTGATGGCTCCTCCTTCAACGCCTCTTCCGTTCCACCCTGTTTATCATGCCGTTACTCTCGCGTCAGCTGTATCCTGAACGATGATGACGACGGTTGCATCCAATGCCAAGCTTCTGGCTCCGAATGTTCCCTCTCTTGCAGTCCTCAATCCCGAAAAAGAAAGCTTCATGGAGAAGCCAACCAAGATGTTATCGGGAAAAGAAGGTCAGATCAATCCGCCATCCCCATCCGCGCCGACGAGCCCTCCACACTCACCCTGGCTTGACTGCTCCACCTACTCCCATGCCTCTCTCTTGCGTCTATCAATGTCACCTACACTCCCTTTCATCTTTTTGATAACCCCAACATTTTCCTTGCATGCCTTTGTCTGACATATGATTGGCCTCGTATAGCTCCCCGGGTCTTGCATCAAGGCGTCGAAACCATAACTCCAGTCTCTCCAGCACCGCCGCTAGCAGCTCATTCCTGGAGGAAATGGCAAATGTTGGCGGCCCGACGATGCTTAAACGTACGCTCGGCCTCCAGGATGACCGTTACAGCCAATATATTGGTCCTACCACCGACTTTGAGCCTTCACTCATCAATCTTTCACCATTCGACCCCCATGACGAGAGTCTCTTGTCAAGAGGCACTCTTCGCAAAGTCAGCGAGCACGACACTTTCTTGATGTTGCCTGACTCAAGTACTCCAGGACATGAACATGTGACGCAGGACGCTGATCATGTCGAGTCCATTGTGGCCCCTCATGGCCGCCGTCTCATCGATCTTTACTTCCGAGTTGTTCACCCCGGGTTCCCCATTATTCAGAAGCATGTCTTTATGGAAAAATATGAACGCTCTTACCGAGAGTTTTCGCCGCCACTACTAGCCGCCGTCTACATCCTTGCCATCAATTGGTGGGATCAGAGCGAGGATCTTGCTGGTTTACCCCGACCCAATGTTAAGGAACTCGAAAGCCTCGTTCGTGCAACTCTAGACGAGGCAACTTTCCGTCCAAAGTTATCCACAATTCAGGCTGGTCTGCTTCTATCTCAAAGGCCTGAGGGCGACCAGTGGGCCCCTACCGCTCAGCTAGTAGCACTCGGTCATGAGTTGGGATTACATCTTGACTGCACGAATTGGAAGATACCTCCATGGGAGAAGGGTTTAAGAAAACGATTGGCCTGGGCACTTTACATGCAAGATAAATGGGGTGCCCTCGTTCATGGGCGGCCATCACACATTTTCTCTACTAACTGGGGTGTCCAGCCCCTGACTGCAAATGACTTTCCAGACGTTGAGTGGGATGAAAATGATGTGGAGGAGAAACTCGACATTGAGAAGGGACGGGTACTATTTACACGAGTGGTGCAGCTTTCGGAGATCCTTTCGGAGATTCTTGACACTTTCTACACCCTTCAAGCTATGAATACGGTTGCGAACGCGGGCAAACAAGGAACTCAGCTAGTTTTGTCACTCGCCAAACCCATCCAGCTTAAACTGAAGGAGTGGTATGGAGGGCTTCCGCAGCTGATTCGCCTGGACTCTTCTTACTCGTCGCTTAATCCCAGCTCTAATAGATTGTCCAGTATTGGATATCTTCACCTGGCATATTTTGCTGCCGAAATTACGCTCCATCGACGAATTATCCGATCATTGGCTTCCCCTACCAGCTCTGTCGACTCATATGTAGAGCATATATGTCGAAGCGCCGCCAAAGCACGGCTTATTTCCGCCATGGACTTTGTTAACCGGCTTGGACCGAACCATCTACGTTCATTCTGGTACTTCGCATCCAAAACCAATTTTGCGTTGATCGGTACGTTTGGCTCTTTGCTGTGGGCAACTTCACCAGGTCGCGAAGAGGCCGACTGGTATCGTCGTCGCCTAGGGGAGTACCGCTGGACTCTTTCAGTAAGCTCGAAACCCGGCGAGGGTAAGGGCTTGACTGAGTTTGCTATGACGATGTTGGATATATCAACTGGCTTGCTAAAGCAGCTGCCTGAGAAACCGTCCATGAGCCGAAACGGCAGTCATGCTGACCTGTCGGTTTCCGCGCCACCGATCTTTAGCGGCGGCATCCTGGATAGCCTGGGTAGTAGACCTAGCACAGTCATGAGTAACATGCATAGTCCACGTAGCGACGAGGAAGAAGAAGAGGAAGAGGAGGAAGAAGAAGAAAGCAGCGACGATGATATGGAAGATTATCCGCCACGGATGTAAGAGACAGCCAGGAAAGAAGGAGATGGGGCGTGACGTGTATAGAAGACACAAAGTCAAAGGTCCAGGCGGTAACGATCAAGGATTGTGTTTGAGAACACGAGGCAACGGCTTGCATTGTTTAGGCGTTTCCGTCTTTGTTGCCGCATTGTGTTTTGGCAGGTTGAGGAGTTAGCATGGGCTTGCTGTCGTGTTTTTCATTTTTTTGGCCTTGCTATGGCCGGTTTACTTTCTGCTCTCTTGGGCTTGGGACGGACGATACCTTCTCGGGGCCCTCTGGAAGGACCTGAGGCATGACGGAATGACGTGTAGGCGCATGACTTGGGAGGATACAAACATAAAGGGCTATATGCGTTGGGTTAAGTAAGCTGGGTATGACTTTGTAGATTGGAATGACGAGCTATGTCTAATATGAGAACTGTTAACAACAGAAGTTGACTTGATGTACCTGCGATAATGTCACTTGACTCGAAACAAGTCGGGGGACATTACCTTAGGCGCAAGATATTATCGAACACAGGCATATAAGTCGAATCGGGAAGCTTGCTATCAAATGGAAACTTGACAGGTGGTAGTGACGAGAATTGGAACTAGGAACATCAGCATACTGCTAGCAGATCATGCCAAAATATCTCGAAAGTCTATTCTTATGATAATACAGAGATATATATACCTAAGTATGGATGTTCTGAAGCCAGGGGTCTTCATGCTATCATTCTCAAATCTCCAGTTCCGCAATTTCACCCAGCCACATCACCAGCCACAGCGGAATATGATAAAGAATACCTTCCGCCACGTCAACCTGAAAGAACGTCCCTTCTACAACCAAATCTACGAGTTTCAGGTGCAGGCCATTTGAACCGCCAGATCGTACTTGTCTTTTTTGTATTATTTTACTTGTACATTCTTTGAATTTCCTCTGTCCTTTACCATCTGCGCCTCAATGGCTCCCAAAAAGACCGGCCAAAAGGCCCAGGCGACTGGCGCGCCTGAAGGCTACTCCAAGGAGCGCTGGGAGAAGGAACTCAAGGGGCTTGCAGCTAAGGCCAAGGAGGATACTCGGACGAAAAGTGTCATGGGACAAGGCCTCATCTATCTCCAGACACTTGCGCTCCTAAGTCTTTTTGGCGTCGCCTCCAGCGCGTCTCAGCTCAACCTTTCCCCTATCTATGGCTCCATTCCCTCCGCGGTCACGCATGCGACCGCTATCAAGGCTGCCTGCTTCATCGGCTGGGCTGGTAACTTATTCCTTCGGATGATTCTACCTCTATCGACGTCTCAGCTTCTTCCGCTCATCGCCTTGAACATTCCGGCTGTGCAGTTTCTCTTGGGTAGTTTCAGCGAGCGTCTGGGTTGTTGGTGGGGTCCACTTATCACCGAGGTCTTCACCTTGGTTCCCTTGGCTATTGCTTCGGCGGCTTCTGTGGCCGATTGTCTTGAAGATGCAGACCTGAGCGCGCTCCCTAAGTTTGTTGCAGATGCGTCGCCTGGAATTGTTTCGTGGGCCGTCTTTAGACTGGCAGAGCGCCTCTCTATGGAGAAGCTACAAAGCCTTATTGGAAGTACATTTGTGTTTACTCGTGTTGGCTTAGAGCTAGTTTTGGGCGCTATCTATGCTGTTATGGCGCCGTCCAAGTATCTCGTCCTGGCTATTCCGGCGCTGTTGCACACGGCGGTCCTGAACACGCATGTTATGACACCTGCGGCTACGACATCTCTCAACAACACGTTGGTAGCGCAGAACTGGACACTTTTGGAACGTCGCGAGTCATTGACTGGTTATGTCTCGGTTGTAGAAAGCCTGGACAAGGGTTTCCGTGTTATGCGATGTGACCACAGTCTCCTCGGAGGCGAGTGGGTTCATGTTCAGGGAAGGAAGGTATCTGAGCCCATCTACGGCGTTTTTGTTATGCTCGAAGCTGTACGCCTTGTTGAGAGAGAGGTTCCTCTGCCTGACAGAGAAGCTAGCGCTCTTGTCGTGTAAGTCGTCCCGGTGCTTGATCGTAACCTTCTAACACGATGTAGCGGTCTTGGTATTGGAACTACTCCGTCTGCTTTCGTTACTCATGGTATTGACACTACTGTTGTCGAGATTGATCCAGTTGTTCATGAGTTTGCGAAGAGATACTTTGGCCTACGCGAGAACAAGCCTGCCGCAATTGCCGATGCGGTCTCATACACAGCTGACCTGGTTAACCAATCCAAGACTTACGACTATATCGTCCACGACGTGTTTACAGGCGGCGCGGAGCCTGTTAACCTCTTTACTCTGGAGTTTCTGCAGGGACTGGGAGACTTGCTCAAGCCCGATGGAGTCATTGCCATTGTAAGTAAACCAGGTATTAGAAATATTTCATATACTGACTCCCCAGAACTATGCTGGTGACTTCCGTCTTCCTGCCCCCCAGCTCATCTACCGCACCATCAAGCAGGTCTTCCCCTCATGCCGTATCTTCCGCGAGAATCCACGCGACGAGGCCAACGTTGAGAAGTGGGGAAGCGATTTTACCAACTTGGTCATCTTCTGCCGCAAGACTCCTGGAGACGTCACCTTCCGTCGCCCGGTTCAGCGTGACTTTCTCCGGAGCCAAGTCCGACAGGCGCTGCTGTTGCCAAAGTACGAGGTCAAGGAGCAGGAGTCTCTTGAGAGCGAGGCGACCGATGTTCTCCTTAAGAACGAGACAAGCAAGATAACTAAGTGGCATCAGGAGAGCGCCGCCGGGCACTGGAAGATTATGCGGTCTGTGCTGCCTGATAAGATCTGGGAGCAGTGGTAAAGACTTTCCACTATGTACATAACTTGTACCATTGTGTATAATTCTACCTTGAATAATGTGAATAGATCTGACATGTTCTTGGTCTGAATCGCACTGCTAGACACGTATCATCTATTTTACTCGACTAACTTTTGGGGTCCTCTGCAACGTCAACCGCATATTTCTGATTGTCCGTGTTGAAATCATTGGTGAATTCCGTCAAGTAACTAGGCACCTCAACCTGGTTATATGGGCTGGCCACCGGTTCCCCTACAGTATGGTGAATAGGTAAAACGCCTGTCCAGACCTTGTCTCGAATAGAATCATTCTCCATATCCTTCTTATCGTCGTGAGGACCGCCTGTGCGCATCTTTGCGCTACCGGATGCAATCTTTACTTTGAGGATGCCTGTACTCTGTAGCTCAGCCTTGTTCGGCGGGAGGCGGGTGTGCCTCCAACGATCTGGCACGACACTATTGGTGATGAGTTCCATGGCATACTTCTTCTCGTCCTCGTCCTCCACGAGCGTCGCATGGCCGAAGAGTACGGCGGAGCGGTAGTTGTAGCTGTGGGAGAATGTTGACAAGGCCAGGACCAGACCATCGACGTGAGATGCAGCAACACAGACGGGTAAGCCCTCTTCAGGGCCAGCGCCACGGCCCAAATTCATGATTCGACTTGAGACGTATCCGTGGAGATAGAGATCCAGAGGGTCACTGATATCCGCACTAGGACGATCAAATGAACCCATCTGGCCGATCATGGGTAGAATGACGGGGAAGGGCTGAGAGGCTGTATTGAAGGAGACATGAAGGATCTGGCAGGAGTTGACGATATGGTGGATGGTTTTGAGGGCGTAGACGCCGCGATCATTCTCTCGCTTGACGGTGTTGATAGCCTCTTTAGGGTATTCGAGATCAAAGCGACCCATGGTGGATAATGGTTGGTGGTGCTGATAAAGAGTCTGAACTTGAAAAGTAGTGGTATAGTCTTTTATAGTTGAGCAGTGACGTTACTTGAGTCCTGTATGGCAGAGTCTGGTCGTCCGTCGGAGCCGATATGTCGGACCTAGATGTACACTTGAGCGCAAAGATACCGGGCAAGGCATCAAACCTACATAGTATTCTAGGTCACTGTGGTCCGTACAGTACTTCAGAAGGCATACTGGCATCTGACCATTGAGTGACTGTCAATTGGTGAGTCACGGATTAAGGGAGCCGAAAGTGGTTATTCCGGGGAAGATGCATAATAGTTAACTAATTTATGCTTCCTGCATTAGAGTTCAGTTGGTTGAGTTCAGGCAGCCTTGTGGTCTTATTGACCTAATTTACTGTTGAACCAAGCCTGTTATAGAGGCTCACTACTGTTGTGAACTACTGGGTTTATACTGTCATATCAATTACTCTTCTTTAAGAAGATGATATTGATTTTTCACATTGATAATAGTTAACTAAATCTGGCAGAGTTGCTGACGAGCTTGAGGCATTGACAGAGATCGACTAATGCTTGGATGCGTTATCCGCAGATCTACAGCTGGATTAAACTCTCGGTTCCGTCGCTGCAAGTCATAAGCGGCCCGGTTGGGAGCCTTGAGTTGACCGGGAGTTCCGGGTGTAGATAGTGGCAGGGTACCTACCTATTGGATCAACGATAGACAGACGATAGGCTGTCAGCCAACCATTGTGTGCATTTATGCTGCAAGGCTCTAGTCTGGAAGTAGTGATTCCATAGACTCTCTACTACAGATTACGTAGTAATGTGATATGGCGATCCGCCTGCCGACCTATGGAAATGCATACGTGATGGGTAAGGGGATTTATCTAAAATCCGGGGAATATGTACGTAGTAGTAGTAGGGTACCTAGGTAGGAATGGGGTAAACCCCCCTCCTGCCATTTATCGTTATCGGGCGCCTTCGGGTCGAGCTTTGAGCTTTGGGCACCTGCCAAAAACAAACATAAAGAACAAAGACTCTGCTCAAACTCAACTCTTCTCTACTCTTGGTATCTCACGATATATCCTCGGTAATAACCTAATATCACATCATTAATTGTCTCAGCGTGGGATACAGGCCCTTACTCCCTGCCCTTTGCTGTGCCCTGTCGTCACAGTTGACCAACAGCAGGCCTTCCTTTGCCCCGCCGTATCAACTCTCGGTCACTGTCCGAACGGCAATAGGACTTCTTGACTATTCATTTTGACGGACTGGCTGGGCATCAATTCTCTCTCTCTTTTATTACTTTTATTGCTGTTGGTACTATGAGTATATCGAAACATTCAATAACCATCTCTCGCCAAATCACCTCATCAACCTGTCAACGGTTTCAGACCAACCCGGTTTCCTCCCCTAGTCGCAAAACGTCTCCAACCAGCTTTAGATCCATGAATTATCTCGCGGTTATAACGAGCCTGGTCCTTATTAATCGCGTCTCCTCGTCCATGTAGCATCAGTCATATCCGGATACAGTATACCAACATATCAACTTGTACAAAGCTCCGAACCAGCCTGGGCGTTCGTCTCAGTTATCGCCGCAACAGCCGTCTCCGACATCTCAAGTTTCACATCAAAAGATGCTACATTGGGTCCCGACGAAACACCATGGCCTCTAGCATTCGCCCAATCATGTCAGCTGTCGCGCCACAAGACAAGTGTCTACGGAAGCGAGCTCGAACAGAGCCAGTTTGACCCAAGGCCATTGCCTGTAACTTAATACAATGTCCTGTTGCAAGTGCAACTCCGCCTTTCACCTGTCGTTTCTGCTTTTTGAGGACTAGCTGACATCTCTCATTTGTTACATTGCATTTCACTCTAATTTTCATTCTACTTTCTTTTGCTACTACTGATTTCTCATCACACATACGGCTGGAGTAATCCGTGGTGTTTTGCGTCTTGGTTGATCCAAGATCTTCTTTGTTGTCACCTAGAAACTATCGACTGTCTTTACTCTTTGCTTCTACTCAGGTCTTAATACTAATGTCATCTTCATGACTAACCCTAACCGCCAGGCCTTAATTGCGGCCTTTACTTTGTGAGTAGGTGACTCGATCACCAAGGGCTCGTGAGCTAACCAAGCAATAGTGGACTGGTTGTGCATGCTGGTACCGCAGCTGCTTCTCTTATCATCAGCAATCGCACTTCCAAGATCGCCCGAGATGCCCCGAGGCTGGCCCTCATCGCGTTCCTTATTTCTTCGGCTCTGTGGGCTCAGATTGAATTCTCTGCCTTCTTGCTTAATATCAATTCCAAACCGGGTTGTCAGATCATGGTAACATTTGCATCGATATTCGACCAGTTTGCGCGAGTATCCATGCAGCAAAGCTTGCTTTGGATTCTAAGAACACACAGTCTCGCATCTCTCACTGAGGTATCAGTTACACAAGGATTTCTAGTCTTGCGGCTTATTCTCGGTGGAGCGTTTGTCGGCGTTCAGCGTCCACAGCTTGATACTGTATGTTTAACACAGACATCAGTTTTGCCAGTTGGAATCGCAGTATCTGTGGTCGACACAGCCTTTGTGGCTTTTCTCCTGATGAGAATTATCTCTCGTGGAGTCTATACGAATGCCCAGGAGGGAGTTATTGACTCGAGCCAGTCGAGAGCGATCGCACTCGTTGTACTGGGTTTGATCGTCTGGACAGGAGTAAGTCCATTTCATAGAGATATAAGCAGACACTGACCATTTCCAGACCAGCGCTCCTTTAATGCTGAGCGTTCAGCCCATGATTATAGCTCTTAGGACAACTGTTCCCTCAATAGGTTTATTAATCCTAATCGGTATGGTTGAACTGTGTCTTACAGAAATAAGCTGACTTTATAGGAATTATCACTCTGCTTCGCGACCGGTTATTTTGCCACAATTCAACACACTCGAAACCAACTAAAGTTACTCACTGGGATGCCCCGAAAGACCTGCACGACCGACAGATACCTACTGCAAATATTACTAGTCCGGGTCATCATGAATCCACCAGAGATACACGAGGCGACTTCACGAGGACGTCCAAACCTTTGCCACCCGCTGGGGGAACCAAGCGAGAATTGCCAGTGATAGCAAGGCCAGCTGCTGGGCAAGCAAATATTGGAATGGGCGGTGTTCCTGTCCTGGGACAGCTATTTCCTCTGCCTAACACTCAGGCACAGTCAACTTGGACGGAAGCAAGAGACTTGGGAATTGAGCGACCGCAACAACCTATCGTAAGGGACACAACACTGGACAAATCGAACACTCATTCTGGCTCACCTGTTGAGGCTGTAGCCTTTCAATCAGTGACTTTACGGGAAGACTTCGAGCAAAATCTAAGGGGAAAGAGGGCCGTATCAGCATCACGATCAGAAAGCTTGGGCGATAATACAAGATTGGCTGGTACTCGAAACACCCCTTTGCCACCAGAAATCACGGTAGCTTCAACTTCGGGTTTCTTGTCACCTGGAACGGAAGAAATTCGTCGACGCTCTCCTCGGCAGTCGCCATCACCGTCACCAGCTCTGTCTCTTTTCCCTCGCTCGAGTCCGATCCGATCACCAGCACGCCCTTCGCCCAAGGCAACAGGGGATACCATTGTCAACTTCTCTTTACCTGTCGAGGCTCGACCATCTCGTCTGCGTTATCAGGTAACGGAACAGCCCCCAAAATCGGCGCCATTGGCTGCGATACCCAGGGAGCGTGCGAACGAGATTCGGAGTAAGAGGGAAGACGCTGCGCGAACGCTGTCCATGGTTCATAGACCGCGCCCTATACCAAGGAAACCGAATATGGATCGTGCTATATTCCCTGCTGAAGGCTCTCCAAACACCCAGAACCATAAGCGATCACTCTCGTGTGGTGCTATTCGATCGAGGCCGCCACTAGATATCGACAATGATCCATCTATGCTTGATGAACTTGCCAGTATTGTAGCAAGACACGGAGGTGCCCCTACATCAAGCAAGGTGAGTCACAGCACAAGAAGACGGTCGCGATCTATGTCTGAACTCCCAGTCTTGCCATCAGACATGGGGCTGAAGGCAAGATTCGGTGAGGCCACAACACCAATAAACGAAGTAGACACGTTGGCTACGACATCGAAAATACCGACAAGCGCTGTTTCAGATAACACCTCCGCCCAATCTCCGAAAAGCCCTGAGTGCACAGTTGTACATATACGAATTGGCCCGCACGACAAGGGATATGGACGACGGTCTTCGCCTATTCTCCCGGTCGAAGACTTGGATGCGCTTACGCCTTCTACGATACGAGATGAAGACTTTGCTTTTGGATCGTCTCTCCAGTCGCCTGCAACGCAGGTCCACGTGCAAAAGGCACTTCCGGTGATCGTGACGGCAAAAAATCCTCCACGGAGCGGACTCGGAATTGCGGAAACCCTGTCGGAACCGGAAAACAAGAGTCCAGCGGAGCTCGTGACCGTGCACAAGCCATCTGCCAAAGCTAATGTCGGCCCTGGACCGGAGTTGAAAGGTGCCGAGGATTTAGAAAGCACGGCAAAACAACCACAGAAGCAACCGCTTTGGCCAGCTCAAGTGGGGGAAGCCCGTCCAACATTTTCAGACAGGGGATACTCGGTCAAGCAGCGTCGGAGCCTTCCACCAGCGCCATTGGTTTTCCACCGGACCGACAGAGTGCTAGCTGAGCCATCGCCTGTGGACTCTGAAGACGGTCTGGTGGAAATTACTCAGAATGGTAAGTAAACGTGGATTTTTATGGACATGATTGAACAATGCTAATGGTGGGTACGCATCAGATTTTGAATCTCCGAGACCATCTTATCAGATAGCGGAGAGCGACAAGCTGGCGCTCTTGACAAATCTGGAGTTGGAGCTGACTGAACAGGAACACCAATGGCGTACCATCCGGCATACAATGTTCAGTCGTGATTCGCTGTCTACTGTGGGAACATCATCGCCTAGCCGAGATTCGCGACATGGAAGTCTAAGTGTGCGCCAGTCGTTTACTGGGGCGAAACTCGCCCAGCGAGCGCAATATGAGGCGAACCGTGATCTTGCAGCGCTCATTGCGCAGACCGACTCCAAGACCAAGACGAGGCTCATGGCTAGCTCGACCTTCCCCAGGTTTCCAATCTCGTTAGGAAACCATACCCCTCCAGACTCTGACGAAGAGCGCGAATACGATGAAGATCACGAGTCTGTGATTGGCCAGGCACAGGACACTTCTGCCAAGGCGGCGATAGTGCTGTGGCACCCGATAGCTACCGTTGCAGTTGCCAGTGCTAGTATGGATGCTACTGCGCCTTCACTCTGGACCCCGGCTTCTAAGCCTGCGATACCTGCGAGGGAGATTGCGCCAGAAGAGAAGCCAGAAATGACGATTAGACGCCAAGTGAAGAATCATGAGAAAGCTCTGGTGATTGAGAGCTCAAGTCTGTGGGAAAAGCCTGAATCAAAGGACAGCGCAGCCAATCACGGACTCTGGCAGCCATCATCACTATCACAGGTAAAAACCCAAGTGGTGGAAGTTCAAGTCCAGCAGTCAAAGGCAATTCCCCGCAACCCCCCACGACGGATCAGACGTGTCACGCTTCTGCCAGATATCCTGGAAAGCCCAAAGCCACTCCCTGATAGGCGCGGCACCCTTGGCATCTTTCAGTTCCCATCGGGTGATCGGTCAGACTGTGCAACAATGGCAGCTCCATCTCGGCCATTGGCGCTGGGGACCATGAATGGCATGTTGGCCAATGCTGGTGTGGATGAGTTTATGCAGAGTTACGGCTCCGGATTTGACATGGACGACTATGAGCAGGATGACGACGAGTACTACGATTCGAGTGAAACGTACGACAGCGATGATGACGAATACTTTGAAAGAGTCGAGCAACCCCTGCCAAGCAAATTATCGACACCTCACGAGGACAAAGGAAATGCTAGGTAAGTTGGAGACAAGTGCCGCATGAGAGTGGCTAGTGGGTACCATAAGAAATGGCCGCTATTTCTCAAAATCTTTACACTTTAATAAAATAATACCTAACCTAGCTAAAATATTAGGGTGGGAAACAGAGAGCTGACCAGATTTTTTTTTACTTGCGGTAGCGGTAGCGGCAGCGGTAACAGCAACAGGAGTCGGACAAGTCTCCGCACAGAGGCCGACAGTCCCCCGCTAAAGGACTCGGACATGCATATCCGAGAGGGCGTCGCTAGCAAAAGTCGAATCAGGGACCAGAGCCACCAGAGCCAAACAGGGTCCGTGTCATTGCGTGCTCGGCAGCCGCATTCTGATTCTGGGGACATGTCACGCTGCTTATTCATGAGCATGGATCAAGATGTGGCTCGCGCACCAATCATTGACTCTACTCTTCCCTGCTGTGACGTGGAGATGCAGGCTCGTGGCGCCCCAGGCGCAGGGCACCCGCAGTCATGGCTTCTTTTCCGTTTCTTGCAGGGTTCCATTCCAATTTCTAAGCGGGATTATGCAAATGCAAATGCTAATGATACTGGCACTGGCGCTGACACTGATTCTCCGAGTACCCTCTCACTAACTCCGCTCCTCATATACAAGTCCGAGACCCCGACCTGCCGACAACAAACTCTGGTTATTGACTTTTTACACTATTCATCGCCTTCTTCTTCTTCTCCTTCTTCGTCCTCCATTCAACAAACAACTACTACGA
The DNA here is from genome assembly GCA_021655895.1 of Fusarium sp. NRRL 66739. Taxonomy (NCBI): domain Eukaryota; kingdom Fungi; phylum Ascomycota; class Sordariomycetes; order Hypocreales; family Nectriaceae; genus Fusarium; species Fusarium sp. NRRL 66739. The sequence continues at coordinate 79,451 of JAJJWO010000433.1, forward strand.
CAACAAATCCAACTCCCATGGCTCTTTGGACTCCCAGCCCGCCCATCTCCCGTCCTAACAAAGGACTCCCCCAGTCCGACGACTCTACCTGGAACACCTATCTGCCTACCGACCAAGCTGCTCGCCTCGTCCCTGCAAAGGCCGAGCTGCCTGCTATTGAGAGCAACTCGCTCTGGACTGCCCCGGTAAAGAAGGCAGAGCTCACCAACTTTGGACTTTGGGGAACCAAGCAACCATTGCCCGGCATGTGGACTCAACCTGCATTCTACAAGAAGCCATCCTACGGCCTGGCCCAACCCGATGCTGAGACTTGGGCAACCTATCTCATCGTCATGGATGATGCACCCCGAGTAAAGCCCAGAGAGGCTGAGCCTATAGTGATTGATAGCAACTCACTATGGACTGCGCCTAAACCCGTTATTTCCGAGACCCCTTCGGAAGATGGTCTTTGGAGCGGATCTAGCTCCGCATCTTGGGTCGGCAGCTCCGAGCCTAGTACACCTAGTGAAGTCGTCAATTTTGGCTTGTGGGAGCCTCTTCCCGCTATCGCTGATGTTGGCGATAAAGAGCCGACTGGGTTGTTTAGCCTCAGCCACCGGCGCACCGATTATCGGACAACCAAAATGATGCCAGCTGCTCACGATATGGCCCGCGCACCACGAAGGCCTCTTGACGCTTTCCCCGACTTTGGATTCACTCACCTCTGGAACATGGCACCTCTCTGGGACGCAAAGGCCAATGCTGCCGCTGTAAAGTTGCGGCGCGAGGTGGATTCACTGGTCTTGGAAGGCCTATTCAGCCTGAATCACCGTCGGAACAATTTCCGTACTACCTCCGAAGCCCCCGCCGCGCTCGAGACAAGGCCCAAGCCACGCATCTCGCAGCAATCTCTGCCGAGACTCGACTCAGATAGCCTCTGGTCTGTGCGCGCCCCAAGCCAGGATACTGCCCAAGTCAACTGGATTACCCGCTCCACAGTCCGACCGAGGGAGTACTCGGTTGTCTCTCTCTCAGACACCGAATCTCTTTCTTCTGTGCCTGTACTTACCAGAGCCTCCTCCATTGATTCAACCAAGTCACGACCCGCTGCTACACCCACTGAGTGGCTCGCTGCCTTGGATGAGGCCATCAGACTGGGATCTGGCAAGGATGCCGAGGAGCCTTGCACTCCTCCTGGCTCAGACAACTACCAGCTGTGGTCCAAGTCCAACGGTGACCAAGAGCCTGTCATCGCCTCGGACGAGCTGTGGAAGCCGTCCATTCCTGCCTCGGCTACCCGCTTTCTCGAACTGACGCCTACACTGAGCGAATTCGACAAGCTGCATGCCGAGTCGGGCACCTCGCAGCGTGGTCGCACTCAGAAATCTCGTCCCCCGCTGCCCATGTATCCTGGATCTACCTCGTCTGCCTTTCTTCCTGGTGCAAGCGAGACTCCCCGAGACTTCAGTGCACAGGCGCTCTGGGGTCGCCCTCAGTCTCCTGCCCCGGGGACACAGGATCACAAAACCTGGCTGGACAAGTCTCTTAGAAAGGGCCTGTCGTTTGTGCAGATGTGGTAACGACAACGGCCCCCTGCATGGACAAGGCGAGAACGATAACCCCGCGGGGTTGGGGCCCTTTGGGGGGTTCAGATTGTATTGGATGACATGACGTTACGATCACCAGTTTTTCCGGACATGATTTTGCGGATTACACAGCATGAAACCACTTGACAACCTTCATTACACAGCGAATGGTGCTACCTCTTTTCAACCGTGGTGGCTGGATCTCAGTGGGAACAGGAGCGTGCTTTATTTTCCCCTTCGGCGTTGGTTGTGGCATAATTTATTTTTTAGTTATTGGCGTGCATTGATAGCATGTTCTCACGCCTGATGTATGGATACCATGGTTAAGTACAGTTCGGTCGAATGAGCTTTAAAGAAAACCAAGCAAAAGCTTATTGCAAAATATATCAAACTTTCAACCAATAATGTCCGTAAAGCTTGTTTTCAGATCGTGCGCCTAAGGTTGTATTAGTAGATAGACTTTGACGAACTCTGATGCTTACAGCGATCTGGCTGTCCATCCCATGCTAACTTTATTGCAACTTCCTTTTCGGCTCGATGCAACTTTGGCCGAGGCTCTTCACAAAGCATATGGGCTTTTGCAACGAACCCTCATGAACCTCACCCTCCTGGACCTGGACCAACTTCACACAGTCACTAAACTCGGGGCAAGAATAAGATAGACAGTAAATCGTCATGTCCGTTATAAGCTCTATCCATGCATGCATGCATCGTAACAAGAACAGGCCAGGGCGGCAACTATACACCTCCCTTGATGCGACATCTTCAAAGCGCATAAAGAACATACACATTCCTTGCTCGTTCTTCCCCCCTTTCTTCAGATGCCCTTTTCCTATCCGAACCTGTATGTATCCCAACCAACCCCCCAAGGATCCCCTTGCGCGGTTCTCTTATTTTGTCTGTCTTATTGCTGCTGGCTTCATGTGTGTCCAGCTTGGTATCTCCCTTTTGCAAAGACATCTTTTTGTGGGCTGCAGCTGATCAGTATACTGCCTCGAGTGAAGAGACATGAATTCTCTCGAGTAAGAACACCGCCTTGCCCCTCCCCTCGTCTCTGCTTCTTTTTCCTTTCCCCAGAATAATCGTCAAACCATTAGAGCGTCCCCTGAGGCCGCAAGAATAGAACAAGAAAAGGAGGAACAAAAGAAAATCTCGTTTCCTCATAAACACAAAGGAACAACGCAAGAAAATTCGTAAATAATACTGTTAACTTCCACAATCCATACCCGCGCGAACGGGTACCGGCATCACCGCCGCAGCGCTTCATGTTCCGTCTACCTTATTACTTGTAAAAGCCATTAAGAGCGTTGCGCATGGGCGTGGCGAGTGTGCTCCGATCCTCACGCAGTCCAACTGGTTCAACACTTGAGACCGCAATGGATGTGGTGGCTCGTCAGAGGTTGCGATGCTGACTCGGACTCATCTTGATAGAATAGATGCAGGGAACGATTTCCAGATGGACCAAGTGAGTCGGAGAGCTCATGTCGAGGCGTGGGACAGGTCGTCTATGGAGAAATAGACTTTCAGGTGGACGCAATCGAACAAATCGCCATAACCGTCGCAGTGCAAACAGAATTCCATATTATTACTTTTGTACACGCTCAGCTAATGCAGAGCACTGGGACGCAGGGTCATCAGTTGACGGTCATCATCTGCATTCGCTGTGGTAGACCGGACGACGGTGAGTTTTCGGGTGATGTGGCTTCTATAAGTGAGTTATTACCCCGGCTTCGTACCACTCTTCGAGACGAGCTTGACCCGGGATCGTCAAAGACCCGAGTGAAGGCTGGACTTGAATCGTGCTGACGTTCGTGTCGAGGTGTTCGCATCGGACTTTGTGTGATTTGATCCGCGCGCCGAACGATATCGGAGAGCGCATCACGCAAATCGCTGGCTCTTTTGACGAGAGCTTTAAGGCTGTTGGTGTCGAAATGCACCTTTCCGTAATCTGGGGTTTGGTCAGGAACACGATGCTGCATAGCCCCGATAACGGAACGGACGACCCCAGACACATCGTGAGCCTTGTTGTGTTTGTTTTCAGGTGTTCTAGGACGACTCGGCCGGCTTGGCGGAAGGCTTTCTGTCACAGGCCAGTTACCGAAAATGTCATCCTCGGGAGAGAAAACAGATCGTCGTCGGGGAGAATGGCGTTCTCGAACCACAGTAGTCTTGGACATGGGAGGCTCGTGGCCATCGAAAGCGGCGTCAAGACGATTCATGGAGTGAGCATCAAAGCCTTCGTCTCCAAATCGCTCGTCGATATCGAATGCATCAAAGTTGATAGAGGAGGTGGATTTTTGATCGTCATCGCCCTCATCTAGCGACTCTTCATCGGGAGATGCAAGAGCAATGATGCCATCGGCCTCTTTCCATAGATGCTTTTGTGATCCTTCAAGCATATCCATTTCGCGACCATGTCGACATAGACGCTTTAAGTCGTTGACAAGAAGAGAAAACTCTCGGATATGCCCGGAATGTGCCTTGACACTTGGTTGCGTGGCTCGAATTGATTCAGGAACTGCAAAGAGCTTGTCCTCCTTATCGTTGCTGTCCATGCTGCCACCGCCGAATTCAAAGTCATCATCCCAGTCTTCGCTGGCCGTTTTGGTGCCCAGACCCCAGGTGCCATACTTTGACCCGGCAGTTTTCGAATCCTGAGGAGTATCATGCACCACCGGGACGCTCTGGCTGCGCACATGAGTCGGAGTCGGACCTCTACGCATGGCAGAGCGACCACCTCTAGAGTCCATCTCCTTGGCATACGCAGTCTTTGGTCGTAACCGTCCAGGTGCAGACTTGTCCTGCATTGAGGGCTCGCTCCAGTCAAAAAGTGTGCTGAGAGGGCGATCATTGTGGCCATCGTGGCCGTTAGTGTCCGGAAGACCGTTGCCACTGATATTGGCGAGGGCGAGCCGGACGTTAGGGTTGATTCCCCTGGAATTCAGCGAGCTCCCTTTGGAGGGAGGCGACAGGGGGTTACACGGGAACTCGTCATCCCTGGCCCAGTCATCATCGAAGTCGTCGTCCAAGGACAGCCTGCTGTACTCCTTGGTGGCAGAAATTGAAACATCATAAGGCGAAGGGTTAAATCTCGAGTCGAGCTTAAATCGCGGTGATGGCTCAGATCGATTGACTGTGCGGACAGGCGTGGATGCATTCTCGTCCTCCTCCATGATCTTGTCCTCCTCATCCCAGGTCCGGCCAAGGATCTCATGTATCGACAGGCGCTTCGTCTTTGTACCATTGCCGGCTGTGCTTGGTGGTGATTCGTCGTACATGGACTCCAAGGGTGTCTCAGCAGCTCGAGCGCGGCCAGATCCAACGGTGCGCAACGAGTCAAACATGGTGTCGCTCTTGAAATCGGTATCGTCGTCATCCCCTGACGTGCAGTCACGGGTGTCGCACTCAGAGCTCTCCATAGTGGAAGACCTGTCGTACTGCGATGCCCTAAGTTGTGACATCGCAGTGGAGCTGGTAGAACTTCCAGAAGGCTGGTTAGGCCGAGATAGGTGAATAGGCGCCCCGCCAGAAGAGCCTAATCGCGATGCATCCACATAAAAACTTGCAAGCTTCGGATGCGGGGGGATTGGTGATGAAGAGTTCCTTTTACGACCTTTCAGCTGCGCAACGGCAGCTGAACCAAGCGACAACCCCTGCCGGTCCGATAATGGTGATGATGCGGGGAGGGTCGATTCCAACGGGCGATTGGCTCGAGGGTCAGCGCCAGATTGCGCGCCAGGGAGCGGTTCCGACACATGTCGCTTATTCCCGATCCTGGGTTCAGCGCCACGTTTGGGTCGCCGAAGACTCCCTGACGTTCTTACCCCCCATGTTCCTGCAGATGCGAATGGCATCGAGACTGATTTTCGAGGCGTTCTCGTGGGAGTGCCCTCGGGAGATGGAGCTAAGTCGTCGACAGCAGGCTCAATGGGGCGAATTCCTTCTTGAATTTGCGCAGCTGGCAGCAGACCTTGAGGGGCTGGTGCCGCTGAAACCATTCTTGGTTTCACCAGATGAACTCTGCTGCGCTCGTCGCTCTTGGTGCAAATACGCTTCGGGGCGACAGCTCGAGCATGAGGACTCAACTCAGCGAACCTACTAGAGCCTGCGCGTCTACTACTGCTTGATGTCCTAGAGTGAAAATACGATAACCAGCCGCTTCTTGCAGATGCTGACCTAGAAGGTGGCTCGACAAGCGGCGAGGCAGGAGACTCGTGGGGTCTTGGTTGATCGTCAAATGAGAAGTTGTTCGAATCTGTCGGTGTAGTCAAGGCAGAATCGGGCCGGAACTGCTGTAGAGTGGCAGACCTCTGATGGCTCGTAGCAGGTCGGCGGAGAACGGGCAGGATCGGTAGGTGGGATTTCGCACGTCGTCGGCGCACGGGGTCGGGTTCGTTCCTAATCGACGTAGATCGCTTGACAAGCTTATTTGGGGGCAGAGTCGATGCTTCAGAGCCGCGCAAGATTGGCGCAGCCGAGCCGTGAGAAAAGATGGAAGGCGAGTCAAGGCCGACACTCGACCTCGAGCTTCCGTGGCGAGACAGTGGGCGAATGGAGAGGCGCTTTATCCAAGATCCATTGGAAGAGATTGAGTCTCGAGACTCTGGAATGACAGCTGGAGAGTCGGGCTGCCTCACTAATGACGACTTCCTGCTTCTGACCTTGAGAGGAGGCGTCGACTGCGTCTGGGGCATAGGAGGTCGCTGATAACGGGAGAGAGGAGGTCTCGAGGAGGTAGTTGGGCGCGGGAGGGTGTGATAGTGCGAGGCGTCGAGGGCAGAAGCAACAGCGTTGCTCGTTGCGGGCCGTGACGAAGCAAAGTTGCCAGGCGGTGATTGTATGCTTGGCTCGCGGTCTATGGAGACTCGTCTGGAATGGGAAGCAGGCCGAGTCGAAGGGGAGAAGGAGTTAGGTTCAGTGGTGGGTTGGCCAAACACCAAACCACTGGCCGCTGCAGCAATGGCAGAGCCGGTTCCAACAAGCTGAATAGATAAACACGGTCAATTACTGCTGTAACGGGTAAGATGGTGGACAAGCCACCGAGGAAGAGGGTTTGGGAAGATCTAAGAGCAGTGTAGGATAGGGCAGAATGGGGTGGGATAGGGTAAAGTCTATTAGCAGCCCATGTGATGGCTGATGTGGTGGTGATGATCCTTGGTTGCGTTGATGTGATTGTGGATTTGGTTTTGCGGGGAGGGACAGAGCTAGCAGCAAACTTACACTTGGAACGGTCTGCATGATTTGCGAGGGAAGCCGACGCTCTACTCAAGCGAGAGAGAGAATGCAGCGGCTAGCATTCTAGAGGCGGAGGATGGCGGTACTGGAAACGGAGGGGATGCCCATCGTCGTTCAAGCCATGGACCTGGGGGATCTCAATCGACGGTACCAAGGCTTCTGTTGGAAAAAAGCAGAAGCCGTTGTAACAATGCTACCCACACGCAGAAGCTCCAAGGTCCTGAGTTGAGTGAGAATGGGGAATGATGCGAAACGGGAGAGGCTAGGCGAAACCTGATTCTGGCCGGCCGGACAAACAACAAACAAAACAGCAGGTCGAAGCCTTGTCCCCGATGAGCGTCGGCGTCGTTCGGTCGCTTGTGTTCTCTCTGTGGGGAAAGAATGTGAGAGACGAAACTCGCGGGCTGGGCTGAGAGTTTGAGGTTGATTAGAGTGAGCGACTGTCGAAAACACAGAGGTCGGCTGGCAGCTGCAGCCGGGAGGTGAGGTGAGGTGGGGAGGGAGACAAAACAGAGAAAGCGGCTACCTATGGAGAGATGGTGATGGGGATGGGGATGGGGGATCTGAAGCCGCTACTACTGCCCGGGAATGCCTTTTTTGGAGGATGACGGTAGCTTAGTCCAGACGTGGATAGGGCGGGAGGGAATGGTGGTGACGATGAAAAGACGTTGTCTTCCCACTTTGTTTTGGTCTGTTCTTAGGGGGATGTGGTGTTTCTTTTTGTTTTTCTGCCCGCAGTTTTTCCCTGGACCCCTTCAGTGCAATGCAGTGTCAGTGGCAGCAGATACAGTACAGTAACTACCAGCAGCTCCTTAATCAACAGCGGAGAAGAAAAGACAAAAAAGCAAGCCCAAACAATCGCAGCAGGAGAAGGGAAGAGAGGGAAAAACAACGCCCCTTCGAATTGACCTTGGCTGCAACCTGGAGATTGCAGGTGAGATTTGGGTGAGGACGGATCGTCTCTGCAGGGATGCGCATCAAGACCGCGCGACTCCACGGGCAGCCAGGGAACCCAGGTCCTGCATCTGTCTGTTATTAGCGGGCGGAGCCACTGAACGTCTAGCGCCCCTGCGGGCCTCAGCGCTCCTGCAAAACCCACTGGACCGCCCGTCCCTAAGCAGGTACGGGCAGTGAACCGCTGCAGCACTGCGCCGAGAAACCTGGAATTGATTGGGTCTGGGCCAGGGCACGTCTCAAGCGTTGCGCAGCAAAAGAGATTAGACTGCTATTTTGAGTGGAGGGCATCTTACATGGACATGACATGCATACGATAGTTGAATCAATCGAGTTATATCTGATATCATACATTGAACTAGCACTTGAATCTAATGATGAGAATAGCTAGGGGCAAGCCTCACTTGGTGAGGTTGAAATTGACATCGAAATTGAAATTGACTTGACACAGCTCGTTTCTGACCGCATCTTGCTTACCTGACATCAGAGCAAGTTTGCTCAGTAACAATTACATGAGCGAGATCCATACTTACACCAGCCCGTCTCAAACACAAGGCTTACCATAGGTAGTACCCTTGAAAAGTATAAAACCTAATACTACCTAGCGCTTGCGGATTGGTCCTCGATTACTTACCATTCCAAGAAACAAGGGGCCTCTCATAGCAGCTACTGATCTCGTTGCAGCTTCAACTGGTGCTTTTTGGACTTTAGTATACTAGCTATGCACTATGCAATACGTATGTGCACTTTATTCTCTACAAGTACCTGGAGTGGCAACACGGCCGTGGCTGTCAACCCTTGCCATAGAGCTCCGGGCGGCTGACTTCACCGGGGTTTCCTTGGCTTGTCCGGGGGTTGCATCTCGGGCTCTGCCTACAGCGGGATTTCTGCATCAGGTCGGATGGTGCGCAGGAAAGCGGGCGGCCTACTGTCTTGGTGAGCAAAGAATGAGGTGCTTTATTCCACGGTTTGACATTGATGGCAGATTTTGCCAAGGGAATCCCATCAGAGTCGTCTCTTCCCGTCACCTTTGCTTGGCTATTCCCCGGCCCCGGAGGTGACGACAACGGGGGTTACAACGGGATGGAGACTCTCCGGGGACGGGCAGCACAAGATCCCTGCCGTAAGTTCAAGAGACCGAGAAACATAACACACAGAGCCCTGTCCGTTGCTTGCTCAACGGAAGTAGGTCGAGTTTGCTCTGCCACATAACAACATAGGCTTTCCGCACCAGCTGGTATCACCACCATGGCTGTTACAGGGCCCTGGTGACGCCGCCCGTCTGCAAGAGGGATGCTCCCGCGTGCATCTCGCCATCTACCCGGTGTTGATTGTGAGGGAATACAACGATCAATCCCCATCTGCTTCATACAGCGTGTACATGCAGGCTTCCAAGACCCCTGCGGTCGCACAGCAGGGCCGTTCCGGGTCGTAGGCGCGGCCTGGTATAGACCCTGTTTATCAACAAATCCTTGGAGTAATGAGAAAGGGTTCCAGACAGCGTATAATCTCCCTGCTGGCTTGATACAGCATCAATTTGCGAGCCTTGTGGAAGAGCAACGGTAAGCAGACATCCGTTGTTGTCTTGTTGAGTCAGACAGCGGGTTGATGAATCTAATGTTCAAGGAAAGGGGCTGCGTTCCCGCTGACTTTATATCTTGCATTCGACTTGCACAGCCTAAGATCTGTCTAACAACTTTTGTTGATGGTGTCTGTACTGCACACCTACGGTAGTCCTCCGGAGCAGTTCACCATCTCGCATGCATGACCTGACCAATCAGGGACAAGGTCTTTAATGAGTTCCTTGCTTTCAAGATATAACACGGTCTGGTATCAACTATGACAGTATTATCTTCACCTTGCTTATTCTAAAAAAAGAAGAAGAAGAAGAAAAGTGACAGTATTGTTTACCTTGGGAGCACCAAGCCAGGCACCTTACTACAGACTACAACCTGGCCGCAAGCACGAGCAATTCGCCTCTTCGTCCTCCCAAACCATCAGCTTGCCCCTGTCCCTGAGATATCATGTGTAACGCTAATAAACTACCTGACGCAAAAAGAAAAGGTTTCGATTGGCACCTCAGGGACCTCGCCGCGACTGAGTGGCGCAGGGTCGGGGTAGAAGAAGGTTTGCTGGAGGCATTGTCGCGATTTCGAAGTTTTCATGATTGCATTATGTCCCATCATTGCATGTGAGAATACGGAGTAAAGGGCCAAAAGAATGCACCACAACCCATCGATGGCTATGAATAACTTTGGGCAGCTGCACCGGGGTACACGGGCCGTCCCAAGTATCTGCAAAGGTGAACGTTATTAACATAAAGTAATTCATTCTGAGATGAATATGGTCTTGGATGCTCATGTTGTTGAAGCTAATGTCTTACTCCTTTCCTAGTTGGTCCCACCCCGCCCTGATCAACTTGATACATATGTACGTACATATCCTATTGAGACGTATTGCAAGGTTTATTTACCGTCCCGAGCGTAATTAGCAAACAAGTCTCTCTCATTTCCAGAAAACGAGGCGCACATGTGTTGCAGCGCCCTTGCAAGTAGAGTCCACAGTTGGTGCCTTTGAAATCGACAGTGGGAGTAGAGTACCTAGGCTCGGCTGTCATTTTTTGAGGCCACCCATGCAACACATAAACAATTGGCTTGGATAAACATCAACAACAACAACAACAACAATAACATAACAACATCCAATCCGATCCAATGACTGATCTTCGTAGGAATTACCTGGCCGAGACGGCGCAGCTGGCCGCCCCTTGTTCCCAGTTACTGAGGGGTTCAATGAAACGGCTTACTTGATTTGATGAGACTATGCCTGGGGTATCGGAATGTTTTTTTGGGTCAACAAGCTCTTCGATCAAGATCCGAAGAGGCGCTTGCGTACATATCTTAGCGGGGCTAGGCCGCTAAAGGCATCTTTGAATCTCTGCTTCCAAGGCGGGCACCATTCAGATGTTCCAGATGCGAATTTGCAGCGACGCCAAGTTTTCAACGCCACAGGCAGATCCTCCTCGTGTTGAGGCAATGGCCCGCGTGTACGGGTGCAGCCAACTTACAACCCCTGCTCGATAAGGCTGGATATTTCGCCAAGGACCTGCATTGAATCTGGTCTGCTGGTCTAAGCTTACATACATGCGCTCAGCCCAGAGTTTGCGAACCGGTTTCTTGAGCTTTGGCGTGATTAAACCTCTTGCCGAGGGCCGGACTGTCTGCTTGGAACTCTCGTAACTCATACCTGAAACAGGACTGTCGTATGAAGGCGGGGAGACGGGGTTTTCTCGTCTCTACTTCTCATACCTACCTGCTAACGTCTCCTCTGATTAGTACTAACTGTTGCGATACAGTTTGAGCTCAGACGCGATTGACTAACAAGACATCTTGTTCGAGTCCCGTGGGCTTGAGAAATCAATCCAATTTCCACCTGCCATCCTCAAACGGCGGCTAGCAGTTTAGACAGGCGTGCCTGATGCTCAAGATCGGAACTGACGCAATACGCGAACTGCTTCTTCTGGCGATAGCACTAAACTCAAATACTTGAGGGATGCTTGTTACGTCTCGCATTCAGCTGATCATTGGTTACTAAAAATCAGATAGACTCTCAGCAACAGCCACGAGTCCGACCAGCGATGAACAAATCCCTCCCTGTCGTGGCGGGCTAGGGTCCTATCGGTCGGTGAGGCTCTTTGGCAGCGTGTGTGCGACCTGAACCAGGAATGTCGATGTTCCCCGCAACAGATCCGAGGTGATCATGATCGACGGACAAGCTTACAATTGTCTGTCTCATTTAGTTACAGTACCGAAAACGTGAGCACGATAGGCACCGATGGAGGAGGCGCCCAGCTATCCAAGGACATGGGACATGCATGCCAGATCTGGACATAATCCGAGTTGTATTGCTGCGAGGAGCTAATGTGATTTGGTTGACCTCGGCCAGCTAAGCTAACAATTGGCTTCCTGGCCGGTGGAAGCTGCATATCCGAGACACCAGTCAAACTCGTGTCTTACTAAGAAACAGCAGACTGGTACACTCGATGATCAATATCGTACAATAATAATAAAGGGTCGAATTGGTAACTTGGGGTTCCCACAAGGTTTGAATATGACTCCGTGGTCTGGGGATTATGGCTCAGCTACGTCGGTTTACACGCAGTCGAACTTCTGGGATTCTAGACCCAGCGCTAAGCCTATCACGTCCGTGCCAATTTTGGCATGTTTCGTCTGGTTGAGCTATCGCTGCGCTAAGTGGAGGCGAAAACACGATGCTACTAGAGATGACGTCGAATCGATCATGTTGTCGCGATGAACGGCGGCGCCGAGACTCCGTCTAGGAGCTCGAGCGTCCACGAGACAAGTGCCGGAGCGCCGTTTTCTTTCTTAACTCATTGCGAGATGATCTAGTCGTGATCTGAATGGGTGGCTTTCTAGGCATAGTTGCTGGTGTTTTTTGCTAATCAGAACCTAAGACAAAGACGTTATTGGTCTCAGCCCCTGTCCTGATGTTATTGTTTTGCAGGTGGGGAATGCTGCAGCTAACGTGATATCAACAACAATATTTAGATCAGGTCATTTCTTAATTCAGCTTTCTTACTCATATTGTTCGCAACTCAGTGAATGGCTCTCTCTTTGTTGAACTTGAACTTATAAGTTGTGCTGTCCTGCATAAAAGCCTTGCATCGATCTCCCATAATGCACATGGATATCACATCACATCTGATCGACAATGCAATGTTGTGCAGAAACTGTGCAGGCGTGGCTCAGTCAGTACTGACTGGATCTTAATACCGGAAGTTTATACCTACCTAGGTCAATTGGTTGAATTGCAACATCAGACAAACAACATCATAAGATTAGAGTAGACGCGTCGCGACTAATCCACACTTATTTACACATGAATAACAGATGGAGCTATTTGGTGCTTTCTGCGATACGATTGGTTTGCGAGATTACAGCTGAAAACGGTAGTAACTGAAACCGGCGTAGAGCCTGGATTCGTGGCAGCTCGTTATTGCTGAACTGTATGCCGGCTTTTCGATAGCCAACAATCCTTTGCTAAGCGAACTGAAAGGCACATCAATGTCGCTAGGATGATCCTGTAAGGTGAAACCTGGTTTGATGATCTGCGGTTGATATATTGGCTGCAGACGGTGTTAAGCCCAACGTTGAATACCTATCCCCACTGGCTGATAATCGTGCCATACGTGTATCGGTACCTGTTATTGAATTGACTGTGAACATCTCCTGATGGGAATCAGGGTTCTGTCAAGCTCAGGCTTGAGTTTCAAGGCGCTTCACCGCCAATTCGATGTAGGACCAGACAGTGGCGTCTCCCTTCTAACCTTGGGCAAGTTTGTTGTATTTGCAGTGATACTACCTCGTACCTGGCAGGGAGGTCTGCTTCGATTGACACTTTGGTCTACATATTATGTTTCGGTGTCGTTTGAATGTTTCAATGTCGTAACCGTCTCAGCGTTCCCCCTCCCATATGCATACCCGTTCGAACCAAATTCAAGTTCTCACCCTCTCAGTATGTTCACGTCCCTGTCGTTGAATGACTACCCACTTCCAGTGATGTTGCTATCAATCTGCTTCAGGTTTGGCAATCTGCGGTATAGCAATATGCCAATAAATGGCACGAGTGCAACGAAATGAGAGTAAAAGGAGAATATGATTCAAGTCCAATAATCTAGCTACATCCCATCAAGAGATAGAGTATACGTATTCGATGTTGTTATCATAATTAACTTTGACGTTGGCTGCCTACCCTAGACAAGCATCATGATCGGCCATCGGACGTGGAATCTCCGTGATTGGATGAGGCACACCCACAATTTTCAACGACATTCGTGGCGGGGCCTTTCAAGGTAGCGAAACTATCAACGACATAATCGTTGTTGAAGCTGCCTGGTGACTCGTGAATCCTGCTACAAGGATACACATCGAGTTGTGCGACATCAGGAAAGCTGAGCCCCTCTTGTTCCTTTCCCATAAGTTGCTCTGACATCAGGTCGTCGCATTCCCATTATGGAGGCTGATATCAGAGCTGTTCTGCCCAACATTGACCCTGTGGTCTCCGAGTATTCAGTTGGCTACCTTACCCATGCTTCGACCACCTATTCGGACGAGGAGACGCCGGGAGAGTCTCCTCTGAACGAGGCTGCCACTACCATCACTGAGCTACTACTGTCCGCATCAGGCCAAGTCAACCCCGAGCTCGAGGAGAAGATTAAGCAGCTTGTTGAGAAATGGGTCGACAAGTACACCGAGGCAAATGGAGGTCAGAGGCGAGGGCCCTCGACAGTCAAGCGTCTGGACCAGACCATTCAAGTCAGCCAGCAGCGTAATATGTCGTCCACTCTAGCTGTGGCCACAGGTGGCGTGGATCTGGAGTCTGCGAACGCAAGAAAGGTTGAGTCCAAGGTCGATCGCAAGAAGCTCGAAAAGGCAGAGCGAAAGATCGCTGCTAAGCAGCAGAAAAAGACATTCAAGACAGTCGAGTATGAGGCTTCCAAGCTGCTTGACCAGCCTGAATCTACCCAGTCTTACGAAGAGTTCTACATGGCCGTCAACCCTCTGCAGCTGGGTTCCAGTTCTGCAAACAAGTCGAAGGATATCAAATTGGACAACATCGATGTGTCCATCAGTGGAAACCGTATTCTTACGGATACGACGCTTACTCTCGCCTATGGCCACCGATATGGTCTGGTTGGTAACAACGGTGTGGGTAAATCTACTCTACTCCGAGCTTTGTCTAAGCGAGAAGTTGCCATTCCGCTGCACATCTCGATTCTGCACGTTGAACAAGAAGTAAGTTTTACTACGCTTTAAGCCAAGAGCATGACTAACAAGGTAGATTACTGGTGACGATACCCCGGCCCTTCAAGCAGTTTTGGATGCCGATGTTTGGCGCAAGGTTCTCCTGAAGGAGCAAGACGTAAGTATCCCATGTAGCTACATGAGACATGCTCTGACAACAACAGCAAATCACGACACGCTTGGCAGATCTGGAGCAGCAGCGTGCCTCCTTAGCCGACACATCTGCGGACGCGGCTAGACTTGATCGCGATCGAGAGGCTCAAGATACCAAGCTGGGAGACATTCAAGCCAAGTTGGCAGAGATGGAGTCAGACAAGGCCGAGTCGCGAGCTGCTAGTATCCTTGCTGGTCTCGGTTTCTCAGCAGAGCGACAGCAACACGCCACTAAGACATTCTCCGGTGGTTGGAGAATGCGCTTGGCCCTTGCTCGAGCCCTGTTCTGTGAGCCTGACCTGCTTCTTCTTGACGAACCGTCCAACATGTTGGATGTTCCTTCGATTACCTTCTTGTCCGAATACCTTCAGACCTACCCCAGTACCGTCCTCGTCGTCTCTCACGACAGAGCCTTCCTCAACGAAGTCGCCACCGACATCATTCACCAGCACTCGCAGCGCCTCGACTACTACCGCGGAGCCAACTTCGATACGTTCTACTCTACTCGTGAGGAGCGAAAGAAGGTTGCTAAACGAGAGTACGAGAACCAAATGGTTCAGCGAGCCCATCTACAGGCCTTTATTGATAAGTTCCGGTACAACGCTGCCAAATCATCAGAAGCCCAGTCACGTATCAAGAAGCTTGAAAAGATGCCCGTCCTCGAAGCCCCAGAGGCCGAATATAGCGTAAAGTTTACTTTCCCCGAGGTCGAGAAGCTGTCGCCCCCCATCGTGCAGATGTCTGAGGTTACCTTTGGATACAGCCAGGACAACATTCTGCTCCGAAATGTCGACTTGGACGTACAGTTGGATTCAAGAATTGGTATCGTTGGTCCCAACGGTGCTGGTAAAACTACGATCCTCAAGCTGCTCATTGGTAAACTGTCACCCTCCTCTGGTCTGATTTCGCAGCACCCTCGTCTCCGAATTGGATTCTTTGCTCAGCACCACGTCGATGCCCTCGATCTCAACGACAGTGCTGTGGGCTTCATGTCGAAGAACTACCCCGGACGAACAGATGAGGAGTACCGTCGTCGCCTGGGTGCGTTTGGTATCACCGGCACAACTGGTCTGCAGAAGATGGGTCTGTTGTCTGGAGGTCAAAAGTCGCGTGTCGCCTTTGCATGCCTGGCCCTGACAAACCCCCATATTCTGGTTCTGGACGAACCTTCTAACCATCTTGATATTGAGGCCATGGACGCCTTGGCGGAGGCGCTTAACGAGTTCCAGGGTGGTGTATTGATGGTATCCCACGACGTGACAATGCTGCAGACAGTATGCACGTCGTTGTGGGTTTGCGATGGAGGCACTGTTGAGAAGTTCCCTGGTGATGTTCAGGCGTACAAGAAGAGGATCGCCGCGCAAGCCAACGCTGCGGGTGTTGTTAAGCAGCACTAAGTACATAGTCGAAGAAAAATGATTTACGACGTACATGCTATTGTTCTCCGATGTTATGAAATGCGTTACGTTATCCCGAATCTAACAATTATATCTCAACTGTTCGCCTATTGCTTTGCTTGGTGTCAAGTAAGTACACAAACCAGAACAATCAGCGACTCTCTATTGTCTACCCCTCTTCTATGTGCAGTCCGCATTGCTGATGCATTATGTAGTTGGTGTTACCTCTACTGTTGATTAATGGGCTGGGGCGAATTGATGATTATTCGGGCCCCAATAAATAAATATATGACAATACATTGAACTCGATGACAATGAACACCAGAACGTATGCTGATGATATTGAATGATGGCCTTCCGGCCATCTATATATAGCTGCTCTCGAGGATTTCTCTACATCTTGGTTCTTCAGAGCAACATCTACTACATACTGCATCTCAAGCCTTCTGAGCAATACCCAAACAGTTCTCACTCTACTCTCAAATCTTTGACAGCTCTCTTTATCCCAAACCATCACAACATCTTTCAAACCCTCACTTCAACATCATGCCTATGCCACTCAAGCCCACCAAGGAGGTCCGCGAGGACCTCCAGTTCTGGAAGTGCAACCAGACCCTCGAAGACGGCAGCACCTGTACCGGATCCAACGAGATGAAGTTCATCGGATGCAAGGAATGCAAGAGCCGACGCGGAGCCGACGACGACGGAACTGACGAGTACGGCATTAAGATTGCGAAGCTCCTCTATGTCACCAAGAAGGGAGAAGAGTTCTGGGGTTATCTCGATGAGGAGTAAGGGCGGAATATCGGACTGGATGTCGACTCAACAGGGATCTCTTATGGAAGCTACGGGTGATCATGGAGGGAGGATCTGAGATGGGCATTTCACACAGTCTGATATGGTGCTTTGAGGTTCGTTGGTTGGCCTGGGGCTTATGAGGAACGAATACCTTGCGATTTTGGTCGTGGATACAGAGATGTAAATCCCCAACAAGCAATACTCTGCCAGTAGGCATGATAACCGAGACTCGTGTTCCAAGATTCATGTGAAATGTGAGCAAGTATTAAGGTCTTGAAATTAAATTGGTCACCGATGATCTGTGAAGTGGTTTGAAAGTGATATCCTCCGTCAGAGATCTGAACATGGAGGATATCGCTTCCTATCCTTACTTACCCTTTATGTGAAATCCTGTCAAGAACGATTGTATTTGCAATACGAGCTGAAATCGACCTTGTGTCACTTATTAATTTAGGTAGGTAGTTTTGAGCTTCTTCACGTGGTCTTGAAGTTATTACCTGATGTCAAAATGTTGATCGTCCAATTCGCAAAGTAAATACCTACCTAGTGGGGCAGAAGCGCTGGCGTCCCCCGGTCCGTCAGTTGGTGGGCAATACGTGGCTGACCTCGATGAAGAAGATGCAGTATTACGGGCAACTGTTGGACGGTTGTAGCTTTGGCAACGGCCGGGAGTCAACTCAATTCAGGCAGTATACATTATATTGGGGATCTATAGTGAAAAATTCTAGAATATATAATATTGAAACATTTACGTTTCGTAATACAGTTTAGAGATAGGTATCCAACTCTTTGTTCTTCTCCCTAGCTGCGGGAGCTGTTCATGGCAATGTCACCAAGTGCCTGCCACGGCGGGACCCCTCAGGCGGCGCCTTACCCTTCTTGACAGATGCACGGACCACTAAATAAACAAGCGAGAGTGATCACTGGCCCAATCGCCTGGAAAGAACCGCCCTGCCCCTTGTTTACCCCCTGCTGGGCCCTGGAAGCCGTGGCGGTGAACAATTTCACCCGCCAAACAAAAATCAACATTCAGTCTCCTTTGGTCAATCGTGTTCTGCCTCTTCCAACCCACTCTCGTCCTCCTCCGTCAAAGCTAAGGCTCCTTCAGCTCTCGCTCGACAACTCAGGCCCATTTTCTCTTCTCCTTCTCTTCACTCCTCCACATCCCTCAACATGCGTGAGATTGTGAGTACCGCCCTCGTGCCTGTTGTGTTGCTCCAACGCGTTTTGACTGCCTCCCTCGTGCCCCTGATTCTACCCCGCTGGGTGGTGGGAGCTCAACAGCAACAACGCATGATAGCTCGAGCTTGATGCACTATATCCTGCTGCGACAAAAAGGCTAACTTGATGTTTCTCTCTCTATAGGTCCACCTCCAGACCGGTCAGTGCGTAAGTACTCACCTCTGTCTCGACTGTCGCTGGCAGGAAATACTCACAATGTTTACTAGGGTAACCAAATTGGTGCTGCTTTCTGGCAGACCATCTCTGGCGAGCACGGTCTCGACAGCAATGGTGTCTACAACGGTACCTCCGAGCTCCAGCTCGAGCGTATGAGCGTCTACTTCAACGAGGTACGTGCTAATCCAAACATCTGGGGCGATTCGAGCTCACACACCTAGGCTTCCGGCAACAAGTATGTTCCTCGCGCTGTCCTCGTCGATCTCGAACCCGGTACCATGGACGCCGTCCGCGCCGGTCCTTTCGGTCAGCTTTTCCGCCCCGACAACTTCGTTTTCGGTCAGTCTGGTGCTGGCAACAACTGGGCCAAGGGTCACTACACTGAGGGTGCCGAGCTTGTCGACCAGGTCCTTGATGTCGTCCGTCGCGAGGCCGAGGGCTGTGACTGCCTCCAGGGTTTCCAGATCACTCACTCTCTTGGTGGTGGTACCGGTGCCGGTATGGGTACTCTGCTCATCTCCAAGATCCGCGAGGAGTTCCCCGACCGAATGATGGCTACCTTCTCCGTCGTTCCTTCCCCTAAGGTCTCCGACACCGTCGTTGAGCCCTACAACGCCACTCTCTCGGTCCACCAGCTTGTCGAGAACTCCGACGAGACCTTCTGTATCGATAACGAGGCCCTTTACGACATTTGCATGCGAACCCTTAAGCTGTCCAACCCCTCCTACGGCGACCTGAACTACCTCGTCTCTGCCGTCATGTCTGGCGTCACCACCTGTCTCCGATTCCCCGGTCAGCTTAACTCTGACCTCCGAAAGCTGGCCGTCAACATGGTTCCTTTCCCCCGACTTCACTTCTTTATGGTCGGCTTTGCTCCCCTGACCAGCCGTGGTGCCTACTCTTTCCGCGCTGTCAGCGTTCCTGAGTTGACCCAGCAGATGTTCGACCCCAAGAACATGATGGCTGCTTCTGACTTCCGCAACGGTCGTTACCTGACCTGCTCTGCCATCTTGTGAGTAGAATTCATCCTGTTCTATAAATATTCATGCTAATTGCTACAGCCGTGGCCGCGTTGCCATGAAGGAGGTCGAGGACCAGATGCGCAACGTCCAAAACAAGAACTCGTCTTACTTCGTCGAGTGGATCCCCAACAACATCCAGACCGCTCTCTGCGCCATTCCCCCTCGTGGCCTTTCCATGTCCTCTACCTTTATCGGAAACTCCACCTCCATCCAGGAGCTCTTCAAGCGTGTTGGTGAGCAGTTCACTGCCATGTTCCGACGCAAGGCTTTCTTGCATTGGTACACTGGTGAGGGTATGGACGAGATGGAGTTCACTGAGGCTGAGTCCAACATGAACGATCTCGTCTCCGAATACCAGCAGTACCAGGACGCTGGCATTGATGAGGAGGAGGAGGAGTACGAGGAGGAGCTCCCTGAGGGCGAGGAGTAAAATGTGCTCCTATACTGAGATCATTGGTCGCCTATGTTGTATCTGTTGTATAGCCGGCCTGCAACTTCTTTTCGGGTGTAGTCGTTGTAATTCAGGGGTTAAGATATCCTCACAAGTGGCAGTACATGATATCTGTACGAGCCGAAATAAAATTCAGAAGAGTACAATTGTACCAATTAAATTTTTATTTCTTCCAGCGCCTCTTTGAATGTTGTAAACGATCCATCCTACGGTATGATATCTGACAGTACCTACCTAGTTGGTGGTCGGTCAGCCGCTATCTGATGCACTGAGCAACACGTGATGCCATGACTAAGCGCGAAAAGTTGAGCTCCAACGGCTTGTCAACCTCGTTCGTGGAGCCAGCATCGCAGCACGCGCACGACAGCCATATCGACACCAATGGCTGCCATGTTCGCTCCCAGTCGGGGGAAGGCAATAGGACGGGCTATATCGGCCACGTCTTCTGGCCCCGTCACCCTCCCCGGGTTCCTAGTGCCAGCATGGCAGGCCACAACCCCCAAGATGGCATCGCCGGCCGCCCTCTTCTCGACGACCTCGAAACGACCCTCTAAGCTGGGCCGGACGCCCCTATCGATCCCTCCGGGCGTGGAACTCACGGTTGGGAAGCCATTTGCGCAAAGGGACTTGACGTCGTATAAGAAGGTGTACAGGAAGACCATCACTGTTAAGGGACCGCTGGGTGCGTTGGAAGAGCTCGCCGACAAGGACGAGGCATAATTGCTGACTGGTTGCTAGGGGAGCTTAACCTCGAGGTTCCCGAGTTTGTGGAGGTGGTGCCAGATCCCGAGAACAAGATGGTGTCCCTCAATGTCCAGGACACCGAAGTAAAGGAGCAGAAGCAGATGTGGGGTACGTCTTGACTGACTGTCACCGCTATAAAGTCCATTCGAACTGACAGTCTGCGTAGGAACAACATGGTCATACCTTAAAAACTACATCATGGGTGTTTCAGAAGGCCACACAACCATCCTCCGTCTAGTCGGTGTCGGTTACCGAGCGAGCGTTGAAGAGCGAGGCGCCAAGGAGGAGTTCCCCGGCCAGCGATTCCTGTGCCTCAAGCTTGGCTTTACGCATCCCGTCGAGGAGGGCATTCCCCGCGGCGTCACCGTCACAACGCCCGCGCCTACACGTATTCTCGTTGAGGGCATTGATCGCGAGACTATCAGGTCCTTTGCGGGCAGGGTTCGCATGTGGCGCCCGCCGGAGCCGTACAAGGGCAAGGGAGTGTTTATCGACGACCAGACGATCAAGCTTAAGCAGAAGAAGATTAAATAGAGAGATGGCAGGCGGGAATTGGGTGGCCGAGTTGGTGGCCTGTTGGACGCAGTTGGCGTGTGTATTCTAGTATCATGTACAGAACGTGTACTATTTGAGAAGGCATATACAAAAACTAGTTTTTTAACTTCTGAATCTCTCGCTCTTATTCATTTCGTATCACCCTTTTCTTTAAATCTCTTTCATGACTGTTTAGTGCTCAGAACCTCCTGAACGGCCTCAAGAACCTTGCCATGGACGGCAGCGGGAGCAGCAATGACGCCCTTGTTGATGGCTAGAGTGCGTCCGACACTGAAATCGAGACGCTTGCCGTGGATGTCAGTTACCTGGCCACCAGCCTCGCGGACAATAAGGTCTCCGGCAGCGTGGTCCCAGATCTTCTCCTGGTATGTCGCCTTGACAGGCAGACGGAGGTAAATGTCACCGGCGCCGCGGGCAATGGAGCCGTACTTGGCCTGGCTGTCCATGCGGACACTGGCCTCAGTGATGCCGAGCTTCTTGGAGATGAGAGCCTGGTCGTCGTGGGCCGAGTGACCGGCCTCGACACTCTCGCAGAAGGTAGCCTTGGAAAGGTCGTCGAGGCTTCGCATGGAGATGGACTTCTCAGTGGCAAGAGCACCGGCAGTAAGAGGGCGGCTGTTTGCGCCGTGACCCAGCACAGCCGAGAAGACAACACCGCGACCCTCGTCAGTGGCATTGGAGCCAATATCGGATGTCAGACGAGCTGAGTCGTCGACGGGGAGGTTAGGGCAGCCGAGAACACCGACCTTGACATCGCCGTCGACCATAAGACCGAGGCAGACAGCGTACTGACCACCACGGAGGAAGCCCTTTGTGCCGTCAATGGGGTCAATGGCCCAGATACGGCCACTTGAACCGCCCTGGCTGCCACCTCGGTCGATGAGCTCGAGCATATCGTCCACGTCCTTGATAGGGCCGCCGAGCTTGCTCTCGGCAGCCTCGTCGTCAAGCTTTGTGGAGCTGACGAGCTCCCAGATGGTCTGCTTGAGGTTGGCATCCTCGCGAAGCTGGGCGGCCTCCTCCTCAGCGACGATCTTGTCGTCGGGGAAGTTGTGGCGGAGGGCGGCGATGATAAGGGCCTGGGCGCCAAAGTCGCCAATGGTGACGGGGCTCTTGTCGTTCTTGTCGACGGTGCCCTTTGCCTTCTCGTGGAATACGCGCTTGGTGAGGATTGTGGCGCGCTGGACGGCCAGCTGGGCGATCTGGAGCTCCGAGGCGTACGACATGGTGGTGATAGGTCTCTGGAGGGGGAGAAGGTGTGTTGAGAGTTGGCGGAGGCGGGGGATGAAAGAGGGAGAGAAGAGGACAGCCAGGATGAGGGTGAGTATCAAGAAGAGAAGGGATCGAGAGGAGACGGTCCTTGGAGGAGCGGCGCTGGGCATTCAGCGAGCGAGCGAGTAACGTGGGATGGCGCAACCGCTTGTGCTGTACTAAAGCAGGCAGTGGTTGGTCTCTTACGGGCCGTCGGGCGGGTCGTCGGGCTGGAGGTGGATTGAGTTGAGTGGGAAAGGATTGCAAAGAAGTGGGATCTTGGTTGACGACTTATAAGACCTTGGTTGTTGGAGAAGGATGGCGCAATATATGTGGCATGCAGGCTTACGTACGGCTTTAGAATGAGTGACTTTCGCCAATTAGGTACCTAGTCTACCTTGACATTGAAATTTGAGATTCATATAGTTATCGTAATCTATAAATATCAATCTACTTTTTAAACCCCCATCTTGGCAATGGCCCTTTATCTTTCCCTGACATACATCTCTCTACTAAAGCTACCCCGCCATCAAAGTCCGATATCGATGAGGGGCATTTTCCCTTCCCTTGGCTAACAATTTCTTTCTCCCCTGTAGAGAGCGGAGCCCCCCGATTGGCCCGGCATTTCAAGCATCAATTCCATCATCGACTGCGCCATCAACTCACTTCTTCTTCTTCACCATTCCCAATCATACGTCGATATTCAAAATGGCCTCCTCACCCGCGTCTCTGCGCTCTCTCTACCGCTCTCTCCTCCGCGAACTTCCACCCCGACCTATCCTCGCCTCCCCGCGCTCCCCTCTGCACTCTCACCTCCGAGACTCTTTCGTTACCGGCTCCAAGTCAGCGACATCGCACGACGCCCGCGCCCAAGCCGCTGCCCAGGCTGTCGCCTACCTCCGCTCCCAGCGCATGTACGCTACTCTACTCGAGCGCTACAACCCTGGCATGGGCATGGACGAGGAGGAGCGTGTCAGGTTGACCGCCCGAAGGGTTGGAATGGATCTGCCGATTGAATACAAGTAAAATCACTGCGAGAAAGTCGAAAGCGCGACCAAGAAAAGCAGACCAAGGAGACTTCAAGACTGGCCATCATGTCGAGGCCGGTCATCACCTAACGAGATTACACGCCCCGTCATACGCCTGTTATCGGTCAACCCCCAGAACGCATTTTACAGAATTGGGAATCAAAATAGAAGGAATAAAGAACGGCTCAAGAGGGGGAATATGCAAACGAATACGATGGACATAACCGGCATTCTGCTCATCCAGCCAAATGTACGAATAAGTGTATGGAACAAGACGAAATACCCAGAACGCTCAAACACAAAGGACCATTGAATACCTGGTCGTCATATCTCATTTGAAGGACATATTTGGGTCTCATATAAACCATATATACAGAATAATATCATATCCAATGCACAAGCCCGTCTGGCTTTAGGGGTATCAACATCAACTCACTTTAGTCACTTCTATACTCCTCCTACGCCTCCATCTTCGAGCGCCTCGTCCCAGCCGCCCGTCTGCAGCAGCCATTCTCCCAGTCGCTCCTTGACGAGCGTGATATTCTCACCTAGCGCACTTCTCCACTGATCTTGTACAAGGCGGACCTTCTCCTTAAGATCTTCAGTGAGCCGGCGTTCCTCTAACTGTCGCATCTCCTGTGCCCGCGCATCGCTCTCAGCTTTAGGAATTGGTGCTCCGTTTTCATCCTGAGTCTGTGTCTCGAGCACTTTACCCTTGGCGTGTACCACTGCTTCCTTGACCTCGTGGAGCAGGCACAGCAGATTGGTGTGTGATTCGATAAACTGGTACGTGCTCTTCTCGGCGTGAAGCAACAGGCTGAATAAATACTGCATCGGGTGCTCGACATACGATGGGTTCTCTTCAATCTCGGATGCTGGAATTTGAACATTAAAATCCTCTAAATCAAGAGGGATGTTGTCCAATAACTCGCATAGCGGGGGCGCAAGATCCCAAAACGCCGACAGCTGCAGTGCAACACCATGGTCCACAGCCTTCTCAACGACGCCTCGGAAGTCTCGTGCTCGTTCCAGGACCTCATGAGCAAATGCATATTCACGTTTGGCCGAGTCTTCCGCGAAGAAGGCCTCTGCTGACTGGAGTTTCTCAGTATTTCCGGAAAGACGATACGGCGTCAGTACGACCTCGCAGTATCGGCCGTTGCGATCCGAAAGAATATCGTAAATGGCTCGATAGAGACTCTCTCGTGCTTCAAAAATCCATTTGAGCAGAGTCAATTTCTCCAAGAGTTCTGGCCTGTCATCGCCTTCTTCCTGTGGCATATCGGCATCGATTTGTCCATTGTCAAACAAATGTCGAGCGAGGTCATCGAACAACTCAGTGGCACGCGTGATACGGCCTTGCAGCATTTCGTTGAGAGGTAGCACCACCTGATCCTGGAATAACTCATACTCGGACTTTTCGAGCTCCTTCTTTTTTGTAATTTCGCTGATTTTTGCGTCAGATTCAATCGCTCCTGCGTCTGCGTAGCTCAAGCTACCAGAGTTAATTTCATTCTGCAAGTTTGCCCGTAAAGCCTGACGGCGCTCAGACGCTGCCTTGGAGAATGCCTCTCGACGTTTGGAGCTCTCAACAGTAAACTTTTCCTTGGCTTTGGCTATCTCATCGAGCTGGCTCAAAGCACGCACCGCCGTTCTGATGGATGTTAACTCAGGGTGTTTGTTATTGACAGCGGGATGGTGTCTCGGATAAGGAGGCGGCATCGTGACGAGGCGAGAAACATCTAGGTGATTCTGATTGATTGTCGAACATGGACTTGAACCCATGTTGGAGTTTGTGGAAAAGCCAAACGGTTGAGGTGTCAGGCTGGGCTCCGACTGATCATGCCAACCTGTCTTTTCAGGGGGATACTCGGATGCCGAGCCTTGCTCTTCGTAAACCACGGAATGCCGGTCTTCCTCAACCCACTGCGTCTTGGTCACACCCATATACTTGGACTCTCTCTTGGACCTTCCGAGATGAGAAGCCTCGCCTTGTGAGTCTGATTCCCACCAACGACTTGGAGGACGACCTCGTGAGCTGCCATTCTCATAGTTTTCGCTCACACTCATGCTCAATATCGGCGACAATGAGGGCATGTAGTTGCTAGACCAGTTCACGTTGGGTGGGTTGTTCCCACTAGGGGACGTTGGAATATTCGGCGACTTCGAGGCAGATTGAGAGCTCTCACCATAATTAGAGCCGGCCGACCCTCGACGAGAGCGCCCTGGTTCGGACAACCCAGGTGTCCACTGATCTTGTGAAGAGGCTGATTCTCGTCTCCCTTGAGCCACCATGGGCCGGAAAAGATCGCGGGTAAGGTCAAATATCTCGGAGCCCATGGCGCCGATAGCGACGGAATATCGTTCTCGTCTAATCCTCGACTCATTGACAATAAAATCGGCAAACAACCGTACCCTGTCCGCATCAGTAGCAGCTCTTGACTCCTTTGCTGCGAATTCGCGGAATCGATCGATGGTTCCGTCTGCAAACTGATCGGCCGTTTGAGTTGTTACCAGATGTTTTGACAGTGGAAGACTGGCTGATGGGGGTTGGGAGGACTCCCTAATTCTCGAGGTCGACGCCACAGATCCAGATCGAGGAGGCGGAGTAGGTAGCGCTTTGGGCGCAACGGTTTTCGAGCTGCTCCCATATTGAACTTGCTTACCCGTGTTGGGTGAGAAAGGCGGCGTTTCGGCTTGTAATGGCAGCTTTCCTGAACCTGGAGCCTTGGGCGTCGAATTCCGAGAATCCTGCGACGTGAGGGCCTCACCAAGAGGCGTCGTTTTGCTAGGGGTTGATTTGCCAATTGAAGACCGCGACAGATCAGTCGAACTTGGTACCACAATATCTGCCATAGAATCCGGTCGCGTCCGCTCATCTATTGAGGCACGGATGCTATGACGCGTTCGACTTTCAGCTCGTCGCTGCATAATTGTTTTGTCGTGGCGTACTGCCTTTTGCCGATTCAGGCCGCTAAGGCTGGTGGATGAGCCAGGAGCAGGCTCAATGGGGTGGTCAGGATCTAAAGATGTATCAATTGTCAGGCCAGGTGATCGTCTCCGGTTTGAAGGCCCTGCTTGATTATCATGGTCATTCCAATCTGCTGGCGTCGGTGGAACGGGGCCAAGATTTGTCACGCCAACTGGGGGTTGGCGTCTTTTGGTGGGAGGAGATATGATGGGAACTGTATTCCTATCCATGGACTGCACACTTTGTGATCTGCTTGACGCAGGAGGAGGTCCAGGAGGAGGTGGGGGAAGAGGCATGCCTGGCTCCCATCTGGTCTGAGAGGCTGATCGTGAGCGAGCAGATGTCGGTGTCTCTACAGCTCCGGCAGAAACGGCTCTCCGGGCTGCTGGAGGACCATGCGGCCCAAACCCAGCCATTCCGTTTTCTGGAGTGGGATGATGAAACGAAGTTTGTATAATCATGCTCTGTCGACTCTGAGGGGGAGGTGGTTGAGGAGGCGGAGGGGTACTCGAAGATTCAGCATCCCTACGGCGACCTAATGAGGGAAGGAAGCGGCGATCGCGTGATCCGTTGCGTCCATGAACACCTGGAGGAGGAGGAAAGGAGGCGTTTTGAGGTTCAGGAGAAGGTCGATGCATCATGGTACCAACTCGAGGCGGCGGAGTCGGAGTCCCAGCAGGCGTAGTAGAGTCAAAGACGGTAGTCATGGGACGTTGCTGGTTACTTCTAGGGGGACTATAAGGCGGTGGAGGCATCGGAGACACTGAATTATGTTAGAACATGTGTGCGACAACATGATACAGGATCGTAGATAGTTACTTGCCTTGAACTTCACCCGCATATTGAACAGCGCGTTCGGCGACGGCAGCCGGTGCAGGGGCCCATTGTTGAGGATTGTATGGTTGTATACTACTGCCGGGCGTTTGGGCAGACTGAAAATGACTGGAATTCATGGACACGGCAGATATTGGCGTATGTAGGGAGTTGTTGTAGACGCCTACCGGTGTTGTCGTGATGGGATGGAGACCCTGACGAAGTCGCCCCGGATCGTGAGCAGAAGTCATGATGGAAGGTCAAAGGCTAAGCGACTATGAATGTACTCAGTCGCCGGGACCGGGATCCCTGTGATAAGCCACAACACCAAAGGGAGCCTTGAGAAACGCCTCTTCGGTTGGTTCTGGTACGTGGGGTGTTGAGATGGATCAGCGGGGTGGGCGGTTGGTAGCTAGGTAGTGAGCCCAGCGCGTATGAGTCGATCGATGCTCAGGTGAGAGACGAGACAGTAATAGGTAGGTCGTGTCTTGAAACGGCAGACAGCAGATGGACCAGGCTCTGCATGCAGAAAGAAGTTGCCCGAGATCAATTGACTAAGAGAATTCTCTCATCAATCCATCCACCGTAGCCGCGGCGAGGACGACAGGTACATCCTTCAATGCACAATCAACCAACTGGGGATAGAGGCGTGATCGAGGATGTAAGAAGAGAAAGCAAGTGGTTGGGAACTTTTTGGGAGGAGGGGCTCTGCAACGGGATGTAGGTAAGGTAAGGTACAGTACAGGCATTAGATAGACGAGAACCCCTGCGTACTAGGTACTCTATCTAATCACGACACCTCACTTGGGCGGCGTCAGCGGCATTAACTAACAAGACATGGGAGAAGATGAAAAGTAAACTCGAAACTGTTTTTTGCTCTATTACCGGAAGCCAAGCCCTACCCATCTTGGGAGGCTTGCTGGGGTGTTGAAGGGTGGGATGCTACAAGTGGGACAAAGAAAGACAACATGGGATGCTTCATGGCAACTTTCAACGCCCAATTGCTAGTCTTAGACGGCCAATATCTAAGGGGGATCTACAAGAATGGCTTCCACCCATTAGCTAAAACACCAGGATTCTGACTGGGGACAAGACGGTGTACGGATACAGCGTCTTCGACCGCTCTTCTTTGTTAGTAAAGCAGCTCAGCTGACAAAGTCGAGAGATGGCGTTCTTGCACCCTCGATAGGTAAAGGCACTAAATACCTAGAGTTGGGTGTCTCTGTTCTTATGGTTTCTTCACTCATGATGCATACTTCTTTAGGAACATTGCAATCATGGGAGCTCGTTTCGTTCTTGTCAACACCTCCTTGTATCTATCTGCTTATTAAGGTAGTCTGTATACCCGTCTCCATGAGGGTATTCAAGCAATTCCTTTGTCCATATTCACTTCAACTCGGACCCCGCTGCCTAGAAAGGTTGGGATAGACTCCTGAGGTTGCAGTCAATTGGGCAGATGCCGCACCATGCCGGCCCGTGCTGCTTCTATTCTTAGATGCTTCTGATCGCTGTGAAGAGCTACTATTGGTCGGCACAGTTGACTATGCAGGCGAGTGTGGGTGCCGGCGCTTAATCGCCGTCTCTCACTGCCTGTCATATCTCTTACATAGTATTCTTCTCGTGAGACTCGCTTTGGTTCTGCATGGGATCGAACAGGTGCATTAGAGTCATGCAAGGGCTTCTGTGGGCTGATCTTAACTTCAATTGAATGTGATACCTCAGTCTCATCCCATGTCAGTCTTTTTATAGACTGTCTCCAGAAGCACAGATACCAAGGTACTGGACTACTAATAAGCAGTCCCCAGTCCTTTGATGATAAAAGCATTGCCCAGACAAAAAGACGGTCAACATCTTGGTAAGTACCGAGGCTCGTCGTGAACATTTAACCTAAGGCGCGGAGGGTTGACCACGCATCTCCAAATTCAGCTTTCACCAACAGCTGTTGAGCTCTGACGAGCGGTTTTCGATCGATAGATCTGCGCTATTGGCTTTCGGTGCGCCAGCTGATTAATTTGTGTGCATTCTTCCAAGACAGAATTTTCCCTGACACCTCGGATGGAAGCTGTTCTTCCAATGACGATGCTAGGTAATCATATGCCTACCCTTCATCGTCTTCTATCCTGTGTGACCAGCTTTGAGGATAGCTGCCTGCTTACCTACAGATATTTATAGTAGCCAGTTGGCGCCTGTCGCGCCTGTTTCTGCCTCATGCCAACCAACAATGCAGTATCTCTGCAGCCTATGCGGTTCTAGTTAGATTGTGAAACCTGATAAATGGCCATTAATCCCTCCTTCCAGAAAATCGGTCGTTCGAGCTGACTTTACCAACTCGCTCATACCTACGCGTTGAGTGTCCGGCCTGTGTCTGGTGTTGAAGGTATGCGCTGGTTGTAGCTCACTCCGAGGTTTTAATGCCTCAGACTCAGAGCCAGCAGCAGAGCGAAACGTCTACAATTGTCCTCTATTCCGGGAAATATGACGTCTCAGAACCTTCGTGCCGTCTCAAACCAGCAAATTCAACTCAATTTGGCACAATCCGTCAAATAGAATCATGCCGAGGCTGAAAAGATTGGATTTCCAAAGACGAGGCTGGTTCTCATTGGAATCAGCTCCACTTGGAGCTCGAGCAAAAAGGTGGGGCCACAAGGCTCGAGTAAAATTCTAGAGGATTCTTCTCCAACCAAATCTCCTCTCTTTTCACTCTTCATATTTTGTTCTTCTGCCTCTCCTTTTGCGTCTCTCTTTCTTATTCTTAACCTTCAGCCACCACTCTCTTCCTCTATCTCTATCTCCATTACTCTATACGAAACCGTAAGTATGCAACAGTCTCTTTCCTCCTCTCACACATTGTCGCACCTTCATGATGAGATATCCAGCTGGCACCAGTCATAGAGTGACTTGTACTCCCTTTCCTTGATGACTTTTTATGCTGTGGTCAATGACCATTTCTGATTCCAATTGCGACTCCAACTCTGCGTTTTGTTCAATCTCTGTTCGTCCCAAAGCTAACAGATCCAAAGTCATCTAGATAAAGCACTTCGACCGACGTCACAATGGTTCTGCACAACCCCAACAACTGGCACTGGGTCAACAAGGACGTGTCCGGATGGGCCCGGTCCTATCTTGACGAGAACCTCACCAAGGTTCAGGCAGAGGAAGGCGAAGTCAAGGCCAAGATTGATAAGATCCAAAGCATGGATGGCGATGTCGACGTCAGCCAACGCAAGGGCAAGGTTATCACCATCTTCGACGTTAAGCTGGTCCTCCAATATTCTGGTAAGGGAATACGGCGGTCTAGTCTAGGAAGCACCAACTGACCTTTTAGGATCTGCTCCTGGTGAGGATGATGTATCTGGCACCATTACCGTGCCTGAGATCGCCCACGACACGGAAGAAGACGAGTACGTGGTACGTAAACCTCCCCTGCTCTTTCGCCTTCCGTGTTGCCGTAGAATAAAGTCGCTAAGTCCCTCGTAGTTTGACGTAGACATCTTTGTCGAGTCCAAGGAGAAGCAGCCCGTAAAGGACCTCGTCCGATCAAAGCTTGTGCCCCAGCTGCGCCAGGAGTTCCAGAAGCTTGCCGGCGCCCTCATCGCCGAGCATGGCAAGGATATCCAGCATGCACCCGGCTCCAACCCCTCGAGCGGTTTCTCGACCCCCAAGGTCCACCCTCACAGCTCTACTCCTAAGCCAGCCGCCTCCTCGAGCAGCCAAACCAAGACTGGCGGTGTCGTAAACACCACCACCGTGACCGATAACGAAGAGTTCCGCACCACTGCTGAGGAGCTCTACCAGACCTTTGTTGACCCTCAACGAATCGCCGCCTTTACACGATCTCCTCCCAAGGTTTTCGATGGTGCCAAGGTTGGTGGCAAGTTTGAGCTATTCGGCGGCAACGTGTCTGGAGAGTACCTCGAGCTCGAGGAGCCCAAGAAGATTACCCAGAGCTGGCGTCTGGACCAGTGGCCTGCCGGTCATTTCTCTAAGCTCCATATCGAGTTTGACCAGAACGATGTCGATCACGTTACTGTTATGCGAGTCAAGTGGGAGGGTGTCCCCATCGGCCAGGAGGAGGTTACGAAGCGCAACTGGCTCGAGTACTACGTCAAGAGCATCAAGCAGACTTTTGGGTAAGTCATGTCGAGTGCTGCTCCGGCTACTATTGCTAACTGACTGCCTAGTTTCGGTACCATTTTGTAAGCGAGATACGAGAACAGGAGTCGTGGAGTTGGGGTAAGGATCGGGGTACCTACAGGATCAATGCGCTCTCTAGATGAGGGTAGTGACGGGGGTTATACAGTCGCTGCCATGGCGGAGGAGGGCAAACGTCGTCTTGGGTGGTGGTCTGCGCAAGACCTAGGAGCGTGTGGTTACGATATCATGAGCGACGTAAAACGAGATAATGTATCAATGGATATAACTTGCTGATACTAATAGCAAAATGAGGCAACAAAGCCCAGAATGATGGGAACGTATTTGATAGTGACAAATCATGGAGACCATCTGGTGTCCGGGGTCTAGGGAGATGTTGCAAAGCCAGACAAGCAGATCTGGGTTCTCAAGTCATAGAGCAATAAAATACACAATTCAAAATAAACATATATGTGCTCTAGTATCTAAAAGTCTCATGTATGCGTCTTCATCGTCTTCGGCGCCTCTCGGCGTTCGGTTCGTCGTTTCTTTGCCCAAACGCATAATCAGCCATAAAGACATCAGCTAGATTATCCCAGAGGCCCATATCATACAAGTTCTCAACATTGCTCAGGCTCCAAACCCGCTCCCACACACCCTCTCCAGGCATTGGTTTGTCGTCCTTTGGAGGCTGTCCATCCTGGGTAGTGACGAGGATTTGCTCCACCTCGACTGGCCAGCGCGTAGAGCGAGGTTCAACTCGTTCGTTCTTTTGGCGATTCGCGGGCAGGGATCGGCGAAACGCATAGCCGTCACGCATATCTTCCTTCCAGTCCGACCACTTGAGCGTTTCGTTTGTCGTAGTGCCGCAGTAGATAAGGTAAAGCGTGTAGAAGAGGAGACCCCAAACAAGAGGAGACGTAAGGGCGGCGAGAAGCGTTGAGGCTCCCATATTGACATTGTCTTGAATACCCCATCCCCAACCAGCTAAGTACTGGTTGACCGTCATGTGGCTAGGTTTCCACACAGACCAACCTGGAATCCATCTCTGAACTTGCTCTGTGATGATAGACAGCCCGAGGATGCCACCGTAGGTACACAGAAAAGCAGTAGAGACCAGTAACAGCACAAACCAGTGCTGGTTTCCATAGCCGACGCACGAGTTGATGAAGATGCAGTGGTGGTCGGACTTTGCGATGCAACGCTTACAAATGCTGCAGTGCTTGGAGCGAGCAGGTTTGAGCAGTTGACATGTTCGGCACACATGCCCTGGGTGAAACAGGGTATGGTCATATGGATATAGAGTCATGTAGTAGGCATGGGTCTCGGGTGTAATATAGCCTGGATCAGCGGCGCATGCCAGATAGAGGAATAGATACGGGAGAAAGACGGTAGTGGCGGCACTGAGCTTTGTAAGAGGCCCGATCTTTGGCCATGCTTGAGGAAGAAACATGCATTCAGCCACAACCATTATGAGCATAAAGAAGATCTGTAATGTCAGTTTTTCTGCCTTCACAGTAGGGATAGGATGGTGCCTCACCACAATAGTCCAATGCCGCTCATTCAGCAAATAGTTACCAAGCCAGGACAGATAACTCGATATTCTTCCTCCAGTGAGAACCTGGTCTATTCCCATGACAGCTTTTGGTATATGAATCCATATTAATCTGTGCAATGCAGCTATAGGCGTTCGTCTGGTAAATCATGTCAGTAGGGTATTCATACCTAGGTAGCAAGGTACCTCGAATACTAACCTCAGGGCAGGTATCCGTCCGAAAAAGGCAACAAAGACCATGAAAGAGATAAACAGAATCAAAAACACAATTTTCTTGAACGAGATCATGTTTCCTGATTTGCTCGACAAGTGAGGCTTGAGCAATGTAAGAATCAAATTTGCCGCCTAAGAAGGAAGCTTGGCAGGAGACTATCGGTGCGGTTGAGATCAGATTATCATCATGCCATGCCAGCCAACAAGATCGCGAGAACAAAGCGAATATTACAACGGAGAGTAAATCTAGACCTTGAGAAACAAACAAATTAACGTACTAATCTAGCCAGACAAAGGTGTCGTCACTAAGACACAGCCCAGATTATGCATCTAAGCAGAAGTTTGATACACGGATAAGTTAATAGCACTTTGCGAAACGTGCCCACGCGTGGCCACTCACGCGTAACGTTCAGGTCGGTATCGAAGTTGACATGAATTAGAGTTCTTTGTACGATGCAAAGTAAACTTCCACATCTCCAATGAATTTCTGCCGGAATTTTAATCATATAATATCGAGCTCGACCTCTTAGCTTCCTCGCAGTCCAAGAATTCCGACGCGATCCTCAGTTTATGAGTGAGCAGAGCCGCATCCCTTCAGGGTGAGAGCGAGATCTATTCGCTGCTATGGCGCCGACTGTAACCTACAATGGAGTGCAGAGCGCCGAGGGCGGAACCATCTTCCAGGGATGCAAGTTCTGGATAGCAATGCGAGTGCCGTTAAGGAATAATTGGGTGGAACTCATCCAGGTATGCCCAACACTATTGTCATATTTAGCGCACAATTGCTAATGTATGAAAGCAAAACGGAGGTTCAGTAGTACCTTTAGAGAGGCAAGCTGATATGCTTATCGCGGATCACCTCAGAAAAGATGTGCTGCCTGGGTCGTATTCGTGGAAGTTCATTGAGGATTCCATCAAGAACGGCATTATTCAGATCAAAGATCGATATATCATAGGGCGCGATCCGGAACTTCCAAGACCAGTGGGCAGTCATCAACCCTCAAAGTCAACCCGTACTCCTTTTACCCTTGAAGACGACGCAAGACTTGCCAGATGGGCGCTCAAACATTCAACTGAGCGGAAGGGGAATAAGATTTGGCAAGAATATGAGCGCATCGTAGGTTTCTTCGTCGGAACAATGATCATGGAGCTAACACTTGCAGAACCCTCGACATACTGCGCAGTCTTGGCGCGATCGTTTTGTGAAAAAACTGTCACTATTAAGTACCCCTGATCTTGAGAATATCGCAGCTGCAGCACCAGAAGAACCCAGCCTGAGCGAGACGGTCACAAGAAAAACGCCCACTCCACAGCAAGCGCGTGGCACAACTGGAAGAAGACCACACAATGTTGTTCGCCGACCGGCCGTACAACAGACTACCAACCAAAGGAACGGTAATCACTCGAGCGCAGTACCGCCAAACCAACAAACTCCTTCACCGCAAGCTACCAGGAAAGACCAGCAGCCTCAAATTCCCCCTGGAACTGAAAACTGGGAAGATCCTACTGCCGCTTCCAGACAGACATTCTACAATGACCTTGACGAATACATCGCCATTACTGGGAGTGACATTAAGCGACGTCTCACCATCAGTGGAAGGAGAATTGAGTTGTTCGACCTAGCAATGGCTGTCAAAGAATCCCCGTCTGACCAGGAAAGCCAAATGGCTGACTGGCACGTGGTTGCGGAAAACCTAGGTTTCGTCAACCCAAATGAGGACATAGTCAACGAAATTTATATATGTTACGACGAAAATCTCGTCGACTTCTTAGTGTCAATGGACAACTTTGAAGAAGAAAATAGGGGAGAGGAGGCTCCTGGAACCCAAGAAGCAGCGCCCGATATGGATGTAGGGCAAGACATTGACTTCGGGGACAGCCAAGACGGCGGTCTACCGCAAAGCTATGTGCGGTCTTCGCCTCCCGTTGCTGTTGCTGCCTTGAAACGAACAGCTGGAGAACATCTACTGTCCTCTTCTGGACGCCTGGCCAAGAGAATGCGCTATCCCAAAAACTTGGTGATACCTTCAACACCCGAGAGGGACTTGACTTTCCAGCGCCCGCCCGCCCAAGAACCGTCTCCGAGCGCTCGTAAGAGTTCCCAGTGGCGAGATTATGTTGGCGAAAGCGAGGCCTCTCAACATCTTCCGCCTCTACCCCCCCTTCAAGACGAATCTCAAGACCTTGGAACAGGGCCACCAAGCCCAAGACAAGACGCCCGTCATCAGTCTGTCGATCTCGCCCCAGCCCCGAGCCACCACATAGCATTAGATGCTACGCCCATACCATTTTCACTGAAGAAGTCATTACAGGAGAGATCATCCGCTAACAGAAGGCGAGAGTCCCACACTGAGCCGTCCAGGAGAGACCGCGACAGCAGCCTGGCAGAACGAATTGCTCCTAGACGAGCTGTCTCTTCAGCGAAGCCAAAGCCAAAACCAAAACCGACTGCCCAAACTGCGGTCCGACGCTCCCTTCCTGCTTCCTTCACTTCATCCCGTGATCCAACTCCCCGCAACAGCCGTCCTAAAGATTCGCACAAGTCGAACCGTCAGCAGATCCAAGAAACAACCTCCTACTATGAATCTCTCGGGTATCCGCGCCACATCGTAGTGGACGCTCTCAAGCGCACCACACTCACCCCAGGAAAATCAGCCATTTTAGTCATGGAAAGCCTCCGTGATGGTAACGGTGTGCCCTCCCATCACGAAGGTATCTGGACAGATCGCGATGATGCAGACTTGGAATTTGCATCAGCCATGGACTTCAGCCGCATCCCTACCAATGCGAGCGAGGAGCGCCAGCAAGAACGTGCCCAGAAAGCCCACAACCGTCTAGTCAAGAAGCATGGCCCTCAGAGGTTTAACCTAAGAAAGGCCTTTCTTGATGCCCAAAAGACAGAGGACGAAGATGCCCCGGGGGGGTAGGATATTCTCCGGTGGGTACACTCAATCTGATCTACTTGTTGAGACAGTGAAGAACTTGGTGGCCTGGAGTTGTTTTATTAGGAGCAATGGCGTATGGTAGCTGCATTTGTTGAGCGATGGGGGATACTTTTCTACGAAATACCCGAATCGAGATTGACCTTGTACAGGACTGTTCTTCGACAGAAACAATACATCATTTTTTAATACCTTACTTCTCATATCATCTAAGTATAATAGTCAATCTTCTCGAAGCCAAAACAGACAGGAAACACTTCTGGTATCAAATCGATTGAAGAAACGCCCACGCCAAGCTAAACCATCCGATCCTTGCGACGATGCCCTGATAGCCTCGAATAGTCTAATACGCCTCTGTGTATCCCCATGCCGCTTCTAACCCATAGCACAGTCCCCGAATCCCAGAAGCAAAATATAGATAGATACGAGCAAAGTCGGCCTCGTTATAACACCCCATCCATAAGTCCCATGTTACCGCGCTTGTCCTTGCTCAAATGCCGAAAAGAAGTTGAATTCAGCGCCCAATGTTTTGCCTGAATAATGTCGAAAATGCAATGCTAAATGGTGTTGGGAAAGCCGTTCTCCAAATGGGAAGTGGTTGCCGTGTCGTTGAATGACGAATCAGCGAATTCGACTACAGGTGCGAAATTGAAAAGGTTCATGTAGTAGCCTGCTTTCGATACCAAAATACCCACAAGTTCGCCTACCATTATTAGACAAGGGGAGCTTGATGTGACTCGAGACTTACCAATGCCGACGAGCCAAAGATTTCGCCCAAGTGAGGGCGGAAGCCCATAGGATCCCATGGTAAGGGACAAAGCTGGGAAAATGATATAGGGCCAGATCCCAGAAAGTCCAAGACTACCCAGCATGTAAGTTTGCAAGCCAGAAGCAGATGCCGCAGTCGCATCTAGCATGTCTAAAACTTGACCAGACTTTCGTAAAGCCTGATCAAGTCGCGACTCATGATTGTCATACTTGACAAGCAAGTCATCAGCAAGTTCTTCAAGTTTCCCCATGCCCTTTAGCTGGTCAGCAGGAAACACACCAAGCAAAAGGAGACTTACATTTTCAATTTTTGCTTGCTTCTCTAATATTCCCGCACTCCGGGATTCTGTTGTTTCCTTCACGGGTCAGTACTGAGCTCTAGCGGTTTCTCGGAAACTTTACCATCTGACTCTGAAGAGAAAAGGAAGACGCAATTGCTGCTGTCAACACCGTCATAAGCACCTCAACTTCGTGGTTCACTTTCTTGGTGCCAGTTTGTAGTGCAACTTCATGCGAGGAGGCAATGTCAGCAGTGCTTGCTTGGACTGAGCGGACGAGCACCCCCAAGAGATCAAGCAGAATCTTTGTTTCTTCCACACCGTTGTTCACAATCTCATGCGAGTCCTGTCGGTGTCAGCTGAGGACATCATAAGAGCAGGCCTTTACGTACCTGGATAGCCCGGTTCAAATCATCCCGGAGGACTTTGCTCGCCATCTCAATTTCTGTTTGTAGATGCCGGACCTGGGGACTGAGATTCTCGACGGACTGGCTCACGGTGTGGAAGGCCCGATTAAGCGACTGAAAATGCTCTTCCATATCGGCCTCGATGTCACTGGTGAGTCTCTCGAGGATTTTGGTGATTCGCTGGTAGAGGAGGATATTCTCGTCTGAGACGGATCGTGAGTATTGCGTTCTTCATAATCATAGATTGCTAACCTTTTTGGTGGTCCGACCTGGCGGCGTCACAGAACCTCAGTGCCTTGTGTCGATAGCTCACCCACGTATTCCAAGCAGAGTCGGACTGGGCAAGGCCTTCAAGGCATTCGTCAATCTCAACAGTCGAAACATGGAGCTGCGGGATAGCGGGGATAGGTAGTGCTGCCAAGGATGGCTCTCGAAACTTGGAGCAGGTGGTAGGAATCACGAAACTACCGCGCTCCAAGTCGCAGATGGCAAGACTCGCCGCGTATGAGTCTACAAAGTCGCGAGCTGCCCTTCCGCTATCGATGTGGATCCTAGCATCGTCTTGTCCATCTAGGAGATGACAGTTGTTGACAAGTAGACGCGCAGCGATGCGATGACAAAGAGGCTCCGACTCCAACTCCTGAAGCTCCTGAAGCGCTGTGTTATAAACGTTGGAGAGCCTTTGCTCTGGTTGTTGTCGTAGCAGCGGGCTGCCGTCAGCGGTGTCTTGTGGATGCTGGAGTGTGATTTGATTCCCTATTGCGGCGCTGTTAGCATTGGCGTTCAATGCAGACCACTCCATCTTACCGCGAGAATACCGCTGTGTTCTCCACGAGAAACCAAGCACCCCCTGTGCAAAAGAGCCGAAAAGTACAAGCCCCCAAAAGAAAGAGCCGACCATCTTAGATGGCATAGTCATAGACAACCTTGAGCATAGGGGGGCATGAAGAAGTAGTAGAAAGTGGCGAGGTTTACCGGTTCAGGTGGAGGCCTGAGTTGTTGTGCAATGAAAGATGTGTTTGTTTTTTGGAGGATGAGTAGAGAAACTGTTTTAGGTGGAGGCGAAGCGTGATGTGAAATGAGTTGGTGGTGAAGATTTGGAGGGGAAGGTATCAAGTTCCCTCGTTCAAACAGAAGGCGGCAGGAGCACTTCAGGTTGGGAAACGAAAGGGGATTCTCCTGCACACCATCAAGCTTGGTTGCCTAGAATAGGTATACCAGTAATGATGTTAGGTAAAACAAGCAACAAAATTAGTGCGCGAGATGATAAATACCCAAGGGCTAAACAAAGATCTTCTCTTTGGTTATATTATATCTGTAAACTTTATAGCTAGCAGGTTATTCGGCAGTATCTGAGTTAAACATATCTGGTTCGTTATTTGATGAAGCTATTCATGACATTTATCATAAAAAAGGGTTGAGAAATACTAAACCACTGATCCTGTTGATGATCATCACCAAGCAGCCAACGCTACATCGTGAGCCAGCCGGAGGAAACTTTGCCTGATAAGGACATTTCCGTGCATATAAAGAAGACACTTCAGTGATACACTGTTCGGTATTTCACTCAAACATAAATGTCCAACCCACCAGCATGTCACGATGTCTGGTGGTTGCTGTGTGGTTAGAGCTGTACCATCTTGGACACAATAACGAATGTAGTGGCACAAGAGTTGCGCGTGAGATGCTGGCTAGTATTTACTGCTCGCCATTTCGATTTGATCGCAAGTGGCTTAGTGTTGAAAAGCCAGTGTGGACCTACATACAATGATAGTGAATTGAGCGCCTGCGTATCATCATCCACGACTGATAGTAAATACGGAACAAGGTTGATGATCAATTATAGTAGGTTTCTTGGATACAATGTCTGATAGCAAGAGAGCGTCCCACAGGGACATGAGCAACCCATTGTAGGTCATGAGCCTACGCTGGTTTCGGAGAAGCAAAGAAGCACCGGAGGTAGTATATTGATCCCGTGAGAACAATATCAACAACCACAGCCTGGAGTCTAGGGAGCCGTCGGCTGATTGGTCGAATGTACCGCAAAAGGTCCGACAACGTTAAACCCTCGAAATCAATATTTCCATCGGAAGGAAAAGCAAATGCCAAGGTCGATCGTATGGTTTTTGTTATTCGCGTGCCGGCCCCCACCGCTCAAAGACAGAACGTAATGACATTGGATTTCTAGCCGCCTTTTTGAGGACCTATAAAACAAACAATGGGGCGCATCCTGTTCATGATCAAGGGCACATAGCACGCTATTTTACTAGCCCAATCAATGAGAGAACAGAGCCGTGCGCCTGGAATCAACGTCATGCTGCGTGCCAGCCAAGGCACGTCGCGTCGTAAATGCTTCAAAATAACCTAGTACCAAATACCTTCTCCGAAGGCCGACTCTCAAGTCAGCAAACTCACGCGTACTCTCGAGGGTGCATCGGATCTGGATACTGAATGTACCAGGGCTGCATGCGCCCAGGCGCTGTGGCTGTCATCATTGGTGCTCTGGTTCAACAGCACCTGATTGGATTCGCCCGCTCTTCTCTTACCCACGGCTCGGCCACCGTTGGCTGTTTTTAACGTCCCCCCGGCCGCCATTCCTTCTTCACAGAAAGGCTTCATTTCACGTCAACTCGTTGACCAAGCAGTTTCGCCTACTCGTTCCCAACCAGCCGGCCGTGTGCGCGCTGTTATTAGACAGCCCCCGAGTGCCGTGCGGAAGATTTACGACAGACTGAGCCGCTGCAAAGCTATCAGTCGTATGGATTCGGATCAGGAAATTTCCACGTTGAATATCATCGGTAAGATACGGTAGCAAGGTAACATTGACTTTGAGAGAGCGTTGAATGCTTTTTGCACAAAGAAACTAGAAACTCACCAAGCCACAGGTCATTGTGCAAATCCCCTTGAATACCCAAGTCCTGTCTACAACCCTAGTCAACACCATTCTATAATATAGTCCAGTGGGCCTGGACAGCATGTGTGTGCAGGTGGATCGGCAGTTTGCTTGCGGGCATATTGGTTTTCTCACTATTCGCTGGTGTCAGCGCGTTTTCAATGGCTGCAAAGGCCCTTCGCATAAACACGACATCGTTTATGATTCTGAGAGGTGCCCGGACTGTTTACGGAAGGATACCCTACCCAAGCCTTGGGTGTCCAAATAACGGGTGGCAATCCAATTGGGGAAAGGAGTAATGAAATGTCACATGGGACATTTGGATCTGGGAATAAGGATGAAACAAGTGAATAATGAGACGGCATCACACTTGGGGTAGCATACAGCAAAGAGACAAAGATCTACAAGAACTATCAACTTCTTACACGGTCCTGCCTTGCTGGTGCACTAGCATAAGCTCTATCTTACTTCTGCAGCACATGATTCGGAGTTTACTACATAATATAAGTAAGTTACACATAATTTTTATAAGTTACATATATGTGATGTAGCTAGCAGTTGCTCATTCGAGGCGTAGCTCATACTACTGCATGGCTCAGATTTAGGAGATAAATTTTGAACCAATCCCCTTGGTGAGGAAGGAAGGACTTGAGCGAGATCACAGTCCATGCATTTATGAGAAAAGCAACTAAGGCCCAGAAAAGCTTTGCGAGCCTAGGGTACGTTGGAAGTGAGGTTTAGCTTTCGAGAGCTAGGTAAGCATTGGCCCCTTGATACTTCAGGTACATCTCAAAGTAGCGATCCTCATGTACAAGATCATTCACTCAATGGTAATATCGTGAATGCAGTTTGAGCGGGCATCGGCTTGTGCTGCGTGTGCGTGAAGCGAGAGTTCCCTGTGCAACTTAAAACCTTATAACTCCATAGTTATCATAACCCAGGGAAAGGAACCAGCACCCAGCGGCGTCCGCGGGAAAAGGTCCCTTGACACGGACCGGTCCAGGATGAGTCCAGAGACCCCCACCCCACCTGAGCTTTCTGAATGGTCTCAAAGGGGGCTAAGCATGCCAGCTGAGCCTAGAAGCTCTGGCTAGAGTCACTAGCACGAGGCTGAAGTTCCGACCCGGCACGGCTTTAAGGAAACCGTTGCCAAGACTTGCAGCTGGCAACAAGCCGCAATTCAACTAGCGACAGATCAGTCAGGGGCTTTAATGCATACTAGGTAGGTAGAAAGCCAAATATTAACTGACACGTGATGCTCAAAGTCCCGCGCTGCGTCTGGAATACCTATGACTTTGCACCAACAACGGATAGAAATAAACCTTGAGCCTCTTACGTTCTCCAACAGCTTAAACAAAAGCGGATGACAGCCATCAACAGCGCCCACACGGCCAATGATGGGCTGGTGCGAGTCAGCCAATGGACGATTGGCTTGGCCCATCGTACAATTCCCCTCCTCAGCCTTGCTCATCATACGATGTCGCCCAATTTTTGCTACGCCAGCGGTCCTGGACTCCCGGGGTCTCAAGGGCCCCTGGAGCTTGAACCGCACAAGACGGGCCTTGTCGAGGCAGAAGTCACGCCATAAACATCGCGACGTCGACCCGACAGTAGGAGAGAAATCTCGCCTGCAGAAGAGGGAAAAAAAAGTTGAGCAGAGATCCAATGGTTGGTAGATATCACTATCACTGGTCGTAACATGGGCTTGTGAGAAAACCCCGATCCCCAACATCGTCCAAAAGCAACGACTGAGTCAATCAATCATCGACCAATTCGGGACCCAAGACGGAAACTCTTTGCTGCAGCGAATACGACCGACCGCAGGTTTTTCAGTGATTATCCATACTACCTAGTTATCTTACCTTACCTTACCATTATCCTCCTCTCCTATCCTGTCCCCAATCCCAAGCAAGTCTCAGGACTGACTCCCAGTTCCCCGTCTGGGCCTGGGCAATCGAACCAACGAATTGGGAGCCGCATCTGTCCGCTCATCCTGTCGACTGATACTTTCTTTCTCCGTAAAACCCTTTACTCCCTCATCCAACATCTATCTATCTACTGTACAGGAGCAAACTGGTATTGCTGCTGCGCCCGATCTTACGCTGCATAATACTTGGCCTACGCTACAGGTCATACACATCCAACTGCTTCTCTTCTTCAAAAGCATCCACGACCTAGTCAAAGCTCGACCTCATCAAATCTACAGCACAACAGATCCCACCGCAAATCCTCCGCCCTGGCCCGTTCGCCCTGGTTGTCGCCGTTGACCCATCTTACGTTGCTGCTCCATCCTCTCTCACTTGCTCGTCCGATCCCGTCTTCCCTTTAACTACCTAAGCTCTCTGGATCTGGCCTCAATCTCAACGACACCCCACCTCGCTGTCTCTTCCGCTGTCAGCTCGTCAAAACCTTAATACGCAACTGCAATCGAATACGTCTTCCATCTCATCTTGAAGCTCCTCCTGCATCGCCTTATTGCTTTTGCGCACTTGTCATCACGATTCTGATTCTCACCACCCGTCTCCGCTGGCCCCGCTGTCATATGCGTTGACACACCAGCCCCTCAGCTCCTTTCTCGCCATTGCGACAGCTTTGCGATTATTCCGACTATTGGACGCGCAATTTGGTTGATGCTTTGACCTGCATCAATCCAATCGTCACCGTCACCGTTTCTTGCCGACCTACACCGTCGCCAATTGAGCTGGCTCAAACGTTTCACGAGCTGCTAACACCAGATCCCACGTTCCGACCAAGACGATTACGGCCTCGTAGGCCGGGATGCTGTGTTAGCAATGGATCCTAATCTTCTAAACTTTTTTGCGGTGCCCAACAATCAGACGCTGAACCATGTGGATCAAAATGCCGAAGCATCTCAGCAGCAATATGAATCCTCACAATGGAGACAGCCAGCCCTAGAAGGTGATATGGGCACATCTGGCAACCAAGGAGGACAGTCCTTCGATTTTCAGTCAAACGCACCGTCTGAGATGTCCTTTACCCAACCACCCATGCCATCACCTTATACCAGCTCACAGAAAACAGCCCTACCTACCAGGGGGCACCCGCGGAATCCCCAACGAAAACGAGATGCGCATGAGAGAAAGCGCACAAAGGTCGACACGGATTCTGCTCTTGAATCACTGGACTACTGGATACGTTTTGACGACGATGAAAACGATAGGACAGGAAGTTATGAAATTGACTTTTCGAAGCGTTACGACCCAATGACCAACACTAACACCCACCACCGGTATGTTCAAGTCATCTCTTAATGAATCGGAAGGCTGATTTACGACAAAGGCCGGGCTATGGATCAAGCTCAACGACACCGGGTCTTGGCACTGGCATCTATGCGACTGCTCCCCCTTTTCCCGGGGCCGATTACTTTGACGACAACGGTCTAGACAATGCTTTATCTGATGATGAGGAAGGTCTCGACTCGATGAATCTAGAAGAGCAGTTGTCAAAGATTGAGACTATGCCACCACCAGAAGTACCTCCTAGAGAAGGTCTGTACTCGACACCACTCAGTTGGGAGAAGCCGGAGCCAGGTCTGCGTATGGAACCGAACTTTGGCATGGGAGACCCTGGGGCTTTGAGTTCAGGATTCGGGCAGACAATGTCCGGTATGGGCAATCAGGTGTTGAGCAACGATGAACAACGGCGACTCCTTGCTATTGCCATGAATACAGGTCGAAAACCGGCCAGCTATCTGCCTCCCAGCGGGTTCGGTCTAGGATTTGGAGCTGGCCTTGGTTCGGGTCTTCCCGAATTTAACACCAGCATAGACTCCATCTTGGGAACACCGACTGGTGATAACAGCCAGAAGCAGACGCCTACTCCAGCCAATAGTACGAAGGCCGCATCCCGGAACCAGGATGTCAAGACGGAGGTCTCGAGCGAGACTGGTTTTAGTTCTGCCAGGCCGGGACTCTCCCGCACGACTACTGCCACAACCGACAAGGGCAAGGAGAAGGCCAAACCAGGAGATCGGACAGCCCACAACGATATCGAGCGCAAGTACCGAACGAATCTGAAGGACAAGATTGC
The DNA here is from genome assembly GCA_021655895.1 of Fusarium sp. NRRL 66739. Lineage (NCBI taxonomy): Eukaryota > Fungi > Ascomycota > Sordariomycetes > Hypocreales > Nectriaceae > Fusarium > Fusarium sp. NRRL 66739. The sequence continues at coordinate 123,847 of JAJJWO010000433.1, forward strand.
CGAACTCCGCGATGCCGTACCTGCTCTTCAATCAATACCGGAAGATGCTCTTGATGAAGGCGAAGGCAACTTACAACGAGCGCCCAAAGTGAGCAAGGTCAGTAGTAGAAACCTTTCATTTTCCCGTATTTCTATGTAAAAGCAACATGACTGACAATAACTCAGGGCACTGTCTTGACAAAGGCAACTGAATATATCCAGTATCTAGAGCGGCGCAATAGAGCCATTATGAAGGAGCATCAAGAGTTGGCCAGGCGCCTACAGGCTTTTGAGCAACTACTCAGTGCCTCGGCTCGACAGCCGTTCTTGATGCCTAATCACAGCCGGACACTCTTTGACCCAAGAGGTTTCTGCTAGAGTAGACATGATCTTGTTCCAAGCACGCTTGGAATCGTGTATAAATATACCCCAGAGATGAATCGTGCTGTATACGCTGCTCATCTTAATTTCTGCATCAATCATAAACCGACCAGCTCACTATAACCGCGTGCTATGGATTGGACATGCGCTATGATTTGTTTGCTATAACATCAGCCCGGATACGACTTGAGCGTGTTATCATAATAGCATCGCGAGGCTGGGGTCGCCATGACAGCGTCCTGCAAAGCTCGGCGTACTCTGAGGTGAGTACTACCCTGAATACATTATTTTGACAATGAGACTCATTAGTCAAAATCTACTAACATCAACTATTGCTTTGTACGTTCGTCCATGCATTTAATTTCACTTGCGTTCACGGTGGCTTAGCCTGGCGGTGACCCTAGTCGTGAGCCGAACGCGGCTTTCTTTGTTTTGAACCCTCGCGAGCTGCAATAATAATACAATGTGGGCATAGCAACAAGATTCGAGTGGGTCATGAGGTGCAACACAGCGACCGATGGTCGTATGTTCGTCGTTGTATTGTACAATTTTAGGGTAGACGTCCAGCCCCAGGTCTATATAGGTGTATTTACAGTCAGTGTGATACAGTAAATCACGATCGCAGCGCTTCGATATCGTCCACCTCCTTCACCGCTTCGGTAGAGAGGATGTAAGGCGAATCGTCGTCTACGCATACACTGTCCTCGATTCGGACACCCATGCCCCGGAACGCGGCCGGCCATCGGTCGTCCTGGGGAACATAAACACCCGGCTCAATGGTAACGCAGTGGCCTCGCCGAAGGGTCTCGCGACGACTGTATCCAGGGCAGTCGTGTACATCAAGGCCAATGTAGTGACCGACATGGTGAGGGAAGAGCTGGTCAATATTAGACATGGAAACGTCAAAGCCAATGCCACGCAGCTGGTCAACGAGTCCCCGGGCAGTAATGTTGTGAATGTCCTCGAGCGAGAGACGGGCGCTCTCTCTGCAGAGTGAGACACTGGACCGCTGCACTTTGAGGACGGCCTCGTACAGGTCGCGCTGGGCCTTGGTGAAGCGGCCAGAAGCTGGCCATGTGCGAGATATATCGGTAATGTAGGTGCCGTACTCGCCGCCCGCGTCGATGAGAATGAACTCGTCCTCTCGGAACGTACTGTTATTCACCGTGTAGTGGATGCAGTTTGCGCGCTCACCACCAGCTACCACGGGGATGTAAGCGGGACCATCGCAGCCGTTGATAGCAAACTGGTAGTCGAGGAATGAATGCAGGTCCTTCTCACGCTTCCACGGTTGGCGCATCGCATCTGTGATGACTCGTCCAGAGATCTGACCGGCGAGTCGCATGTTAGCAATTTCTGCCTTGCTTTTGACCACCCGTAGCTTGTTCATAACGGAGTAAAGTGGTGTCCGGGATGGCCTCGATTCTCTCCTAGACATAATCCCCCAGAACCATGATGCTGTTGTAGATATGCTGCCTTTGGCAGTAGGCGAGTCTGCGTAGACAAGCTTGGCAGACTCTAGAATCTTGGGAAGCAGGTTCTCTGCCTCACTAATAGGATGCGCCTCATCGGCATTGAAGATGTCTGTTGCAGCTTCAACCCCATTGCGATACCCGTTCCATTGCTCCTCACGGGGGTTCTTGGGCTTGACAAACATGTGGAATGAAAAGTCGCCATATTCAGGGCCTGTCTTTTTGATCACGGCAATAGCATCGCCTTCCATCCAGCCTGTGAGGTACAGAAAGTTGGACTCTTGTCGGTAGGGATGAAAGACGGCGCCGGACTTGTATTGGAGAGATGCGGCATGGAGAATGGCAATGCTGCCATCCGTCATGGAGTGCGCAAGGGCAGCACGGCGGCCGTCATATTCCTGCGCCGTAATGCCCGGCGTGAGCTCACCCGGTTTTAGGATATGAGGATGTGTTTCGTGGACGGGCTGGCCGAACCGGAGGTCAGCGGCGGAGACGGAGGCATAGGTTCGGCGGCCGGCCGGCGTAGATCGGGAGTAGGGGAAGGTCTGACGAGCTGTTATTGTTGCTGCTGCTGCTGTGAGAGCTGTCGTTGATATGCTTCTCGAGGAGACGATTCGGCGGGGTAGATGAGTTTCGAGGCTCCGGAATGGAGCTCGAGAGAGCTTCATCTTGAGGTGATTGTCTAGTCCGAGGAATTGAGTTTAAGCAGCAGAAATTTGCTAACAGAAGAGCCTCTTACATCAATCAATTGAGCTCGACAGCCTCAATGACGCCAGACCAGAGACGTGACCAGGATGTCGACCCGAGGCTTGGCTAAACAAGAGACAAGCGGCAAAGGCGTGAGTGAGGTGGTGGATGTGGATTAGACTACAATGGATTGGATGTTTCAATCCGGGAGAGACCGTCTACAGAAAAGCCGGTGATGGGAATAAGCTTAGCACCTATCCAAGCCCAATTGATTCATTCCTCAATCTCTAAAGTAAATTCCCATGGGCACAATAAAGCAAAAAGGCTCAAAATGTCTCGCATAATCCCCGTCTTCGGCTCGAGGCTTGGTCTCTCCCACCTCAATTTCCCGTTTCTGGCTGTAGCGGCCTCTGGTTGCTGGGTGGCCACGAGCTACGGGCCCGTGCGCCCTGGTGTTTTTTTTTTCCCCAGTGGAGGACGGGCAGGCCACAGAAGGCCTTCACTGGGGGTACAGGGCCCCTGGCGGCCCCTCCCAGAAGGCCCTGCTAGTCGCTTTACAGCGCCAGGAGTGGCATAGTTCTGTTGTGCCAAGCGCGACTCCCATGAAGTCTCCAACAACACGACCACGCTTTCTATGCTCAGTCATCAAAGTCATTCGGGCCCGTCCCTCACTTGGCCTGGCTCCTCTCCATTCAAGCCCCAGCACAGCACCAAAAGATCCATAACAACAATAACTAACGTAACTCACGGCCGGTTTGTTGTTGTTCATCATTTGACTTGACTTGATGCTGCTCTTGTTGTTTCTTTCTTCTACTCTCTTCGTTCGTCGCTGCTCGTCTTTGCCTGCACCCTAGCGCTCTTCGTCTCTGATGCGTCGATAACATCTATTACGTACCGTTCCGTCTCCCTCGCCGCTCCCATTGTGTCTCCGTCCGAGGTGTCTCTGGACGTGTTCGGCCCTCCGCGTCGCGTGCTGTCACAAGTCTCATCTTCCCAGCCCCTCCTCACTACCACAGTATTAACCTACCTTACCACCACTACCACCAATAACCAACCAAAATCCTTCACGTCATCTCTGACGCTCCCCCCTCGAGCCTTGTCCACTCGGTCAATCGCCCTCTGCTCTGGCTACTCACCCCCAGAGCAGTTCAAGGGCTTTTTATGGCAACAATATCGTTGTCGCCAACTCCTGGTCCCATATCGGCCATGTCTTCGAGACGGGGCCCGTTGACAAACAACCCTAATGTGGCCAATTCACCTCTCCGTGGTGCTTCCGCTCTGGCCGGCTACGCCAAGCAGAAGCGCTCTTATGCCACAATCCAGCGTGAAGAAACCTATGGCCAGCCGCCACCTCTAAAGAAGCAGGTCCTCGATAATGGCGTGCAGCGTCCGGTTCGATCGCCAACCCGGTCAACTCGGACTCAGACTCAGACTCAGACTCAGACTCAGACTCAGACCCAGGTTCTTGTTCAGCGTGGCGTCACGCGCCCTTCCACAAAGGAAAGGACCTCGAGGTCTGCCTCAACGACGGCGTCCCGTGATATCGATACCGAGAAGGAAGCATGGAAAAGGCATCACCGTGCCAAGTTCCCAAAGATGGTGTTTTACTTTGAAAGCATACCCGATGATGTTCGTGCTAGGTTAACAAAGAGGGTCACCTACCTTGGTGCTGTATGTCATCCTGTCAAGCTTGGGTGGATCCTTGCTAACTTGCCTTCAGCGTCAAGAACCATTCTTCTCCATCTCCGTCACCCATGTTGTCACTACTCGATCGATCCCTCCTGAGAGGACCGAGGCAGAGCAGGAACAGGACCCACAGCACCACGATGAGCATCACGAATCCGAAGAACAACCTCAGACCATTAACCCATCGTTATTGAACCGCAATACCGAAGCCCGAAGAAAGTTGCTTTCCGAGTTCCGCAACGCGCCTTCAAGGTCCCAGCAGCTTGATGATCCCACGAAGCGAACCAGAGGATCCAGGAACAATGATGTGCTGTACAAGGCTCGTGAGATGGGCAAGAAGATATGGTCGCTGGACAAGTTCCAAAACATGCTGTCAGTCTTGTTGGAAGCCGAGACAGGCCATAGCACGTATAACTCCAGGTCTGCGAGTACTCGAGGCCACTATGGCACCTCCAGGGAGCCCAACCTGCTGCAGCTGTTGCACAACGAGCGTTTGAATGGCCCTTCAGACCGCGATCCGACTGCTGTTCATCGCGAGCTATGCTACTTCAAGGGGCCCCATATTTATGTATGGGACATGGATGAAAAGCACAAGCCGGTCATGGTTCGTGAGTATCCCAAGGTTGCAAACAAGTCGGACGGAGAATGGCCCCAGTTTCGAAGTGTTGGAAACGGCAGATGCCCTTTTGTGGAAGACCACGATGTTCCTGAAAAGGACCATCGAAGGCAAAGAGAGCAAGAAAAGGCACGCGCTGCCAAGCGAGAGGATCCCGTTCCTATTATCAAGCCGCCGCAGGTCCCAATGCCCAAGCCTGTGACAGGAAAGCGAACCATCACAGAGATGGAAAATGGTCAGAACAGAATGCGTGCTGCGACACCCACCGAGGTTTTTAACCCGGCCAAGGTGGCCATGTCAAAACAGGCTGAGATCCGGCCACAGAACGCTTTTACGAGCCGTGCTGGTACTGGCCGACTTTTTGCTGGCGAGCCCGTGGCATCTGGTGTGCAGCCATCCAACATTACCTCAGCTATCCGCTCGCAGATGGTTTCGTCAACATCCGGTGTCAACGGAGCCAAGGCTGGAACTAGCAAAGAGGTTCATGGTCTGCAGCGAAAGGTACTGCAAAAGGCTGCCCCCGCATCGTTTGATGTGAGCTCTCGTCGCCTTGCTGAGGTGTCAATGGATGTTGCGTCTAGTAGATCAACAACGATGGGTCGACATACCTCGCGACCGGCCGAGGTGCAAGAGGAGGAAGTTCAAAAGACCGAGAGGAGGACACAGTCTCAGCCCCTTAAGAGCAAGCGAGACCTGAAGCCTGGTTATTGCGAGAACTGTCAGGACAAGTTCCGTGATTTTGACGAGGTATGTTATTAACTTTTCGCTGACGCAACTTAGAAGCTAACCTTCGCAGCACATCCTGTCCCGCAAGCACCGTAAGTTTGCTGAAAACGACGACAATTGGATTGAGCTCGATGCTCTTCTGTCACAAATCAAGAGGATGCCCAAGTACGCTTCAGGTTCAGACGAGGAAGAAGCTTGGTAACGACCATTTAAATATATGCGGCACACAACCTTGTAACACGATGTCATCAGCACCTCTAACCTTGCCACGGCCTTGCATCTCATGGATCATGATAGTGGCACCACGAAAACAAACTTGTTACGAAATCCCTTTTTCGCATCTTGCTACAGATTCCCGTCCGCACACAATACACAAACAACAGAAACTAAGATACCTCCTGAATTTGGTTAACTTTGCGCTTAATGGTGACATTTGCGGGCAGTCTCGGTTTGGGATGGTAGCCTTGTCAATTTTCGTTTTTCTTTTTCCTACCTATGAGCATGAGCTACATGCGGTGGCGTAGAGCGGCATGGTTTTTGGTACATTCCCCACGGTCTACATGACCTTTTCATTTGTCTTGTTGCTGGACTGCATTCATGATACAATCAATATTGGGGCGTTAGTTGATCGTGGTCTATTTCGAGAGGCATGCCATAGCAATGGCTGAGATGGGTTTGACGAGGAGCTGTATGAAGGTTGAGTAGAGGCGGGACGAGGCGAGGCGAGGCAAGGCAAGGCAAGGGAGTGAAGACGACATAGCGCGTGAGCAACAGCGACTGCTTCACGATGATGACCGGAAAGGTCTGATGTAGATATGTGTTTAGGACATGTATATGTACCTACATGTTATAACATGAGTATTTGAACAAGGCCCGATCTCCGATGCGTGCTACTATAATGTCCAGAAGATGAGAGCCTCTGACAAGTCATCAGTATACTAAAGTAAGTAAAGACTGGGTGTCGTATCTAATCCTTGTTAGATGTCTTAAATAAAGTGAGGTAAGACGAGGCTCATCTCCTTTCAACCCTTGGGTGGCGTTTTCTGGCGCTGCAGTAGTTGGTTGGAGGACGACGCCACGGAACTATGCATAATTCTTTTTGTGTTACTTTATTCTCTCATTTTCACCGTGTTTCGGCTGGAATCGCAGCGGATCTTTTGTTTGGCTTTTGTGTTTTCGACCTAGGACCTCTTGTTGAGTTAGATTCTCTGCCTAGCTGAGTTCGTTCAGTTTCAACGTCTTGGTGTTGTACTAGGGATTCTTCGATATCCAATACGTCAACCTAGATTCCCGAGGGAGAAGGCGTATTGAGAAAAATCAAGGTTTCAGTAAGTGCTGGTTTTCTTTCATCCATTGTTCCCCGAGTTTCATATCCATCCATCACTGAAGCTTCAGTCGGGTTTATCATTCACGCACTAACTTCTTCTACCAGATCATAAAGATCTCGACTAACTATACGATAGCCAATTGGCCTATCTGCATTCTAATCGTCCTAGCGACACGTACAGCTGTTCTATACCAACTGAGGGCTATCAAACCCCTTCAGTGTGCAACTTTCACTCTTCCATGGTCTCATCATGACACACCTCAAGACCTCAGCACATGCAGAGTCCACCCTGGACATCTGGAAGCAGCTTCAGAATCTCAGACATGGAAAAGGCAAGATAACGCTCGATGGAAGCAGCCTCGACATTGCTTCCGTTGTTGCAGTCGCCCGCTATGGAGTCAAGCCTGAGATCAGCAAAGACGAGGAGCTTGCCCGCCGAATCGCCCTGAGCGTCGATGCCCTTGCAGAGTACTTATCACACAAATATGTTGTATATGGTGTGAACACCGGCTTTGGAGGAAGTGCAGATGTCCGCACAGATGACTGGCTCGAGAATCAGATCGGCGTGCTTCAGCACACCCAGAGCGCTATCATCACCTCCTTAGACAAGAACCCGGGCAGCAACTCTGAGAGGGAACCATCTCATGTTATGCCCCCAGAGTGGGTTCGAGGGGCCATACTTGCTCGAGCGAACCAAAACATGCGAGGACAAAGCTCTGTTCGACTAGAAGTGCTGGAGAGACTAGTGAAACTCCTCCATCACGACATCACTCCTCTGGTTCCCCTTCGAGGTACCATCTCGGCGTCGGGTGACCTCATGCCCATGTCATATATCGCAGGGGCAGTTACAGGAAACCCAGATGTGTTTGTCCAGGTTGGCCAGGGCAAGTCAGCGAAGGTCATGCCGTCGCGCGAGGCTCTCCGAAACAGCGGTCTTTCACCAAGTGGCCTAGGCCCCAAAGAGGCTCTCGGGCTCATCAATGGAACAGCCCCTTCCGTGTCTCTCGCAAGTCTTGTACTTCATGATGCGCAGCAGCTGGCTGTACTTGCTCAGATGTTGACGGCTTTTGCATCCGAATCAATGGGCGGTAACGTTGAGTGGGCAACCCCCTTTATCCATGCTGTACGACCACATCCCGGCCAGATCGAGGCAGCCGCCAACATCAGACGCTTTCTACACGGCTCAGAATTTGTTGTTGGGTTGGAGAGTCGAAAGAGAACGGGAGACGGCCTTTGGCAGGATCGCTACTCAACACGCACAAGTCCTCAGTGGATTGGTCCTTATCTGGAGGATCTCCTCCTTGCTCAGCGGCAGATATCCGTGGAACTCAACTCTACGTCGGATAATCCTTTGGTTGATGCATCAGAAAAGGATGGCCAGGCCGTGGGAGAAGTTTACTCGGGGGGAAATTTCCAGGCTGTCGTTGTCACCTCAGCCATGGACAAGACACGGCTTGCGCTTCAGATGATCGGACGCATGCTCTTCTCTCAGGTCAGCGAGATGATCAACCCCTCCACTAACAACGGTCTCGAGGCCAACCTCAACGCCAGCGACAAGGAGAACTTTACGATGAAAGGCATTGACGTGAACATGTCCGCTTATATGTCTGAGCTGGCCGCCCTTGCTCACCCCGTCTCATCGCATGTCATGTCGGCCGAGATGCACAACCAGGGCATCAACTCGCTTGCGCTGCTCTCAGCTCGACGCACCATGGAGGCTGCAGACCTTGTCGCGCACATGTGCGCTTGCCATATCTATGTCTCGTGCCAAGCGGTCGATCTTCGAACGAGTCACCAGTTATTTCTGAATGCTCTTCACGATAAGATCACAGCAGAGAATGGGCCCTTCCATGTGTTTGGCTTGAAAGAGTCTGCTCTGGAGAGACTCGGCGAAGCAGTATTCGCAGTCATTGAGCCGGCGTGGTACAGGAACAATGCTGGCTCCTGGAAGGATCGCATTGTTTCTACTGTCGATGCCGCAATGGCGCCTGTAACGCAGTTTCTGACAGCAGAAGAAGTTGACTGCCCCATATCAAGCCTTGCGGTTTTCCGTGGCCAATTCCACAAAGCAGTTGTCAATACTGCTTCATCCATCTTCTACCCCAACATGGCGGTGCGCTATGTCGATGTAGCTACCAAGTTGGGTGATGGCACCGCTCCGCTGTACACCTGGGTTCGGTCGAAGCTAGGAGTTCCGACTCAGTGTGGTATTGACGACGACCCTCTGTATAATGCACAAAAGGGGCTTTCAACCGAGGGCAAGAAGACCATCGGCAGCTGGGTAAGCATGGTATATGAGAGTCTGAAGGTCGATATGATGGACATTGTCATGGAAGGTATAGAGACTGAGCGCTCAGCGCCACGGACAGAAGAACAGTATGAAAGGGTTTGCGAGACTCTAAGGGAGAAGAACTGAGAAGCATTGCTAGGAGGATATATTCTGAAGGGATATATATTGTACTTTAGAAGATATTCGGTGGTATAGAGTAGACAAAGACATCTCTTCTTATTGCTGAACGTTCAGTCACCCTCGAGATTAAGAAATATTTCGATAGGGATATAAGCCTACCTATTAACTTGTGATGCAGCTGAGGCGCTGTAGGAATTGGGTGAGAGTTTCCGGCTTGGGCATAAGCCCAAGGTCGAAATTATAGAATAAGAAACAGACACCTAGCTCGGCTTGTTAGCTGACTTAGGATAGAATTATAAATAAAACTATAAACCAAGAAAACGGGCCTTAATAGTACTTAGAATACTGGTATTCATGAAAGAAGTTAGGTATGCATGATAGTAGAGGTGATTAAGCATGTCAGAATGACATACAGTGTATGCATATATACACTGTGCTGTCATAAGCAACCTCAGGCGGTAGTTTCACAACATCAAGGCCATAATCACGTCTTTCATCAGCAGCACATCCGACTTTTTACCACAAACTCTAACACATGTTGCTTCGTACGCTCCAAGCCACCCAGAATGTCAGAAACTCCCTCGAAAGACCCGGCGCTCTCGCCATCAGCTTCACCGTCCCCCTCTACCGCCTCACCCATGCCTCTCGTCGACAACGAAGCCACAGCCAGTGGCGCCGCATCTCCCGATCTTCCACTCACCATGTCTGCATCTGTTGTACTGGCTGATCTACCCGGAGATGCGAGTGCCGCACTCGAAAGTGCGGGAGCCTTCAAGACGGACAAGGTAGTTGTGCGTTTCAAGCCCGTCGGATCTGCCCCAGCATTAGCGAAAGACGTGTGCAAGATCACTGCAACAAGACGATTTGAAGCGGTGGTGAGCTACCTCAGGAAGACACTGAGATGTAGCCAGACCGATAGCGTCTTCTTGTACGTGAACAGTGCATTTGCGCCGTCGTTGGACGAGGTAGTAGGCAACCTACATCAGGTGAGCATTGCAGCCTATCACAAGATCTTTGATTGGCTTTCAAGTGGGACAAGTCGGGATCATGAGTACTGATGTATTCTTAGTGCTTCAAGAATTCTCATAACCAGCTGGTTGTTGCATACTCTCTAACTCCTGCTTTTGGATGATGTCTTTATACGGCTGAAATCATCTATCTACATGATACCGAACAATAAACAAAAAGCGATATCTAATCGATCCAAACTCCAATCTATGCAACCTCTATGCCTGCGTTGCGACTCATCATTACAATACGCTTGCCTCTCCAGAAATCTATGAACCAACTCTTGGGTATCAACATGCCGCTATTACGAATCCTTAACCGCTTTAGTAAAGCTTTCCAGTTCCTCCGCTGAAATCGGATATGTGTGCTCAGGACCAGGGTATTGACGCGACTTGACGTCGTCCCGGTACGCCTCGATGGCTCTCAAGCTCTCACCCCAGACGTCACCATACTTCTTGACAAACTTGGGGAGGAATCTGCCAGGGGGGAAGTTTCCAGTCATATCGACCTGCACCAAGACCTGGCCAGAAGTGCCGTTACCAGCGCCAATACCAATGGTAGGAATGGACAGCTTCTCGGTGATGAGGGCGGCTACTTCAGCAGGAACAGCCTCAACGACGGTGGCGAAGCAGCCGGCTTCTTGGACAGCAAGGGCATCCTCGAGAATGCTCATGGCACTACTGCTTGTCTTGCCCTGAACACGAAAGCCGCCTAGGGCATTTTGTCTCTGAGGAGTCAAGCCGATATGGCCAAGAACAGGGATACCAGCAGTGGTGATCCTCTTGATGGTAGGGGCCATCTCCTTACCACCTTCAAGCTTGATACCTTGGACACGGCCTTCCTTAACGAAGCGGATGGCAGTAGCAAGAGCCTGGTCAGGACCTATCTCATAGGTGCCCATGGGCAGGTCGCCGACCTGTAATGGTTAGCATCCCGCTTTCATGATGGGAAACAAGGTTCTTACGGTGAAAGCCGATTTGGTCGCTCGCGCAACAGATCGACAATGAAGGAGCATTTCCTCCAAGACAACCTCACTGGTATCCTCCATACCAAGCGCAACCATGGCTAGACTATCACCCACGAGAATTATATCCATGCCGGCATGATCGGCAACATGGCCACTAGGGAAGTCATGAGCTGTCATGACGGTGATGGGATCACCTTTGCGGTGCATTGAGCGAAGGGTCCCAACAGTGACCTTCTTGCGCTGGAAAGCCGGAGGCGATCCCATGGGAGAGTGCGAGCTGAGCCGGGTCTGAGCCGCACCTCCGATGATGAGGGGCCGAACGGCTCGGCCGATCGCCGGCCGAGGGGATGAAAAGGCGGCCCGAGATAGGAGAGAAGTACACGACCTCATGGTGGGATTAATGATGGACGACATGGGGGAAAGGAAAGTAGGTAATAAGGAAGAGAGTTTGTAGGAGATGTGAGTGGTGAAAGTGTCGCGTGCGACTTAGTCAAGTCGAGAGTGACTGAACTTGAGGTACTTGTAGACAAATCTTAGACCGACAAAAAGTACAGCTCAACTAGTCCACAGTGATCCTTTTAGGAGGGGGAAAATTCTTGGATCGAAAGTTTACTCTGAGTTTTTGTCTACTATGACGGTAGAATCTGAGAATAAGTTAAGAGAGTCGGGGAAAGACACAGATTTTATTAATCTCTGCCATGATGAACCCTACGTTGTATATTTGAGTATCTTGGTGTTTTTTCTCAGCACCCCCTGGACTGCGCTGTGCCCCACGCGATTTTTGGGGTTCTAGTTCGCAAATGGAAAGGAAATCTAAATTAGACTAGTCCCTCCAGGGCCGAATGGCCGAAGGGATCCGTCAATGTTGAGCCGCCAATTCTGGCTTGAGCCCATCAATATCCTTGCATACTATATGATCATGTTTTGTTGGCGAAGCCGCCATTAGGTAATTAGATATAAGGAAAAAGTCATGTATAGAAATCCTCTTGTAATGCCTCTCATATTTAATTCTGAGTATTGATTATCCAAGATCTACAAACCGTTATCTGACAAATAGAGAAAGCGGCGAGCCGAGGCTATTCTGACTGGTGCCGAGAGATGGTGTAGTGGGGGATTAGACTACCTTGGTGTAACGGCTGTGGTTGACGGTACCGAGGAGTTGGAGATGGAGGGGTGCTTGTGATAGCGTCTGTATTTCGACTTTACACTCTCCTCTTTGTGTTCACATATAATATAATATAATAATAATAATAA